>NW_004624778.1:11588823-11609244 GCF_000247695.1 Heterocephalus glaber | reverse complement strand
CGTGACTCAGGACCTTTGTAGGGCGTGCACAGACCTGCCTGTCTGCAGCGGGCCGATTCGGCGTGTGTTCCGCGCGACTGGGGACCTCGGCAGGGTGTGGGCAGACCCGCCTGTCTGCAGCGGGCTGATTCGGCGTCTCTTTAGGTGAGTTTTTAAATCCCTGTGGCAATCTAGTCCAAGTAAACTGAGTCTTTTCCCCATCACTTGGGTCTTCCCATTCAATGCAAAGATGAGTTGACTGAGGGGAGCCATGCGAAGGCAAAAGAAGGCATCTGTTAAATCCAAACAAGTGAACCATGCTGTTTCTGGGGGCATCAGACCCAACAAAGCATAGGGGTTAGGGACCACTGGGTGCAGCATTACTGTTCTGTCATTTACAGCCCATAGATCTTGCACTGGCCTATAGTCCCCGTTGGGTTTCTGAACAGGCAGCAAAGGGGTGTTCCAAGGTGACGTACGTTCTCTAATAAGTCCAAATTCCTTTAATCTCATGAGATGGGGTTTAATTCCAATTCAGGCTTGCCTGGACATCGGGTATTGTTTTACAGCAATGGGGCCAAATTGTCTTTTAATTTTATAACTATGGGTGGATGATTCTTAGCTAAGCCTGGGGGCAATTTCTCTGCCCATACTCCAGGGAACATAGTTTTTAACGCTTGCAGAGCCTGGCAAACATCATCCACATTGTAACAGTGCCATTCATCTTCTCTTTTAGTTGTTACCATCATTATGAGATCTCTTCCTGGGTCTAAATGCAGAGATTCATTTCCTCATTGGGTGAAAGTTATTGTAGCTCCCAATTTAGATAACAAATCTCTTCCTAGTAAGGGGATAGGACATTCTGGTATATACAAGAATTCATGTTTCACTTTATGTCCTCCAATTTCACATGTTCTTTCATAGCAAAACTGGCGCTTTTCTGAAATTCCAGTGGCACTAATCACTTGGATGCGCTCTCCGCTCAAAGGGGCAACTGGGGCTGTTACTACTGAATGTTCTGCGCCACTCTCCACCATTAAGGACATATTTTGGCCCCTATCTTTATATCAACCATGGGCTCATGGGGGCCTAGCTGCATTGAGCCTGGTCAGTGTCAGTCACTGTCTTCCATCACAAGCAATAATGTGACAGTATCCTTCCTTTCCTTCAAGTCCTGCTTTTTCTTTTCCTTGAGCTTTGGGCACTTATTCTTGTAATGTCCTTTCTCTGCAATATGCACACTAGTCAAACTCTAAATCCTTACACCAAAAACCTTTCTTCTGTCTTCCTTCTACTTTTGTTCCTTGTCTTTCTGTTTCCTTCTCTTCCTTGGCTCCCATAGCTACTGCTACATAAGGAGCTCTCCTCTGATCCCTCTCATCTTCCATCCTGGCTCTCTCTTTCACTGTCTCTATTCACATACACTTTCCTAGCTAATTGCAACAATTGCATTATATTCATGCCTTCCCAAGTCTCCTGCCTTTGGACTTTCCTTCTAATGTCTGTGCTGACTGGATTACAAAAGTTGTATTAATTAGCTGATGGTTTTCTGGAACTGCCAGGTCAAATGGCGGGTTCATTCTGTAGACCTTGCAAAGCCGCTCATAAAATTTCTCAGGGCTCTCATTTGCCTCCTGCTGGGTCTCTGACACTTGAATCATATTAGTTTGTCTTTTACTTGCAGCCCACATTCCTGCCAAAAGGGCTGTCCAATAATTTCTCAAGTTTTCCTGTCCTGCTTGAGCACTGGGATCCCAATTGGGCCACACATTTATTGGGAATTGCTGTTTATGCCAAGCTTCTGGATTCTGCATATCACCCAGCATTCTAGTGGCATTAATCTTTTTAATTTCCCCTAAAAGGCTCTGCATTTCTTTAGGGGTTAACAAAGTTCTACAAAGTTTTTTTCAGTCCTCCCAATTAGGACAATGGGTAGCAAAGATGGAATCAAATAATTGAAGCATTTTGGAGGGGCCTTGACAGAGAATAAATGACTTTTTTTCCCTGGACCTAGCCTCCTTTTGTCCTTTTTTAAGTCAAATCTCAAATACTGCATCTTGGTCTGACATATTTGTGCCTTTTCCCAACAGTTCTTTTCTAACTCACTATAAAGGAGGAGGTCGTATTGTAACCTGCTGGCTCTTAAACTCTTTGAAGATGACCAGTGTACACATATTAGTAACATACTTGGAATTTAACCCTTTGATTGCAACCAATGTAAACATATTTAAACTTTTCATAACAAACTTGAAACCAACAAACAAACATACATATTTTCTTGATAAATATTTTTTGCACATCTTTTGACATACCTAAACCTCCTGGTCTTGTATATTTTTTTCTTTCTAACAAGACAAACATACAAAATTTCTTATATCAAAATTGCATCTCTTTTACTTATAGCTTTTTAGTATTTTTTTGTCTCACTATAGACTTTTTGTCACAAACTTGTCTTTAGCTGTTAAAATTTTAGTGTCCCTTTTTTGTTCTCAGATTGGTACACTTTAAATTTGGTTGGCTGACAAAAGAACCATAGTGACCTTGAGGGGTTTTTTGTCAACAAAGTACAGAGAAGAGCAAGTTAACCCTATAATTACAATTGAAGAATTTGCAATGTACAAGAAATATTTTAAGCACACCAATTAAACATCAATTCAAACTGAAACAGATACATTTATCAATTAGGTAAAATTTGTAACTTGATTTCTCTTGTAAAATTTCTTACTTTCTCTGGCTTTGTTTTATGCCCTTCAGAGCTTTCTTAGCTGTTTTCAATCCATTACTTATTTTCTTTTTTCAATTCTTTCTTCCAATTTGAGTGCAAACCCTATTTGATCCTCTCTGAGTCTGACCACAGCAGGCACCCTCTGGTGCACTAAAGTCAAGCAGTTCTCATGTTTTTCTCCCCACCTCCTCTGCACCTGTGAATTTAGCAACACAAAAGGAGGGGGAAAGTCAAAATTTTCTCCTTCCAGATCTGAAAGGACCGGTTTCTTTCCAGCGTCAGCCTCTTTCTGATGGAGGACCAGAATATTGTTTTTTCTTCCAGGGCTCACATATGAAGCCAAGGAGGCATTCTGTGGCACAATTTGAAACATAAATCAATATAGGGAAAATTGATCTGGATGTTCCCATCCAGGGGTGGTGACTGTTAGCCAGCTGGACCAGATGAGACCCTCACCTAGGGATCTCTCAGCTGGCCAAGCTGGGCAAAGCATGGCCCATTCTAACTCATAAAAGGCTCTAAGTTTTTAGGGTTTCATCTTAATACCATAATTTCCAGTAAAACCTTTTTAAAAAACTCTTAAGCATGCATTTCAAAACAGTAGGTCGAGATATTTCTGTCCCCACAATCGGCCAATCAGAGTGTTGGTGTGTATGTGGGTACCCTTGCACGGAGACGCAAGACAAACAAAGGTGGGGGATCACTCTCTTGCCTGCCTGGCTGTGGCCTTCTCAGCCATTTTAAGGTCTGTTCAGGCTAAGGTGGGCTGTCGCCTAAGCGCATCGTTGTGCCTTTGTTAAACGCAACCACACAAGTTCCGCGACAGGCTGCACACAAATTCCGGGACTCAGGGAGGACTCCTTAAGCAGTGCAAGTGTCTCCTTCCTTTGTCTTGTTCAGCAGCTAGTTCCACTCACTCTCCAATCCAGAACCCTTTTACTCACACATTTATTCAGAAGTTATCACATTGCCTCCCAGTGACGCCCCTAACCGTAACCAAAATGAATGGAAGAAGCTACCTCCCCAAATGGCAAAGCACAAGAGGTAATCAGGCCCCTGCACTATTTTGGTTCCAAGTTCACAAAGTGAACCAAAACAAACGGGAGGAGCTATCTTCCTAAATGGCAAAGCACAAGGGGTGATCAGGCCCCTGTGCTGTATTTGCCCAAAGTTACAGAACACCAAATAAAATAAAAACTAAACCAAAAGTTAACGACTGGGGGGTGTGGGGTGGGGAGTTCCCGGGACTTCTCACTCAGCCAAGGAAAGAGAGAGGAGACACCAACAGCAGCAGCCCTCCTCCTGTCGTCTTCCATTCTCAGGTTCAGGCAATCTGCCACTGGCAAGCTGGTCTCTGTGTCCTGTTGGGGAGCCTAGGAAATCAGTCCCAGGAGCGTGCCTTTCCTCTCTAGGAGACAGAGAGCAGCTCCCTCCAGTGGGGTTCAGGCCAATGCCCAAAAGGGCCACTTCTTTCCCAATTCCTGATCAGGGAACCAAATGCTCCGGAATCGCGGAAAGAAATGTACGGAGTCACAGAAGTTGGGTAAAAAAACAAAGCCTTTAATCACTAGCGAGGGGGACCGCCAAAAAACTCATCTGATCAATGCCCACCCCGTCCTTTGCTTTAACATTTCCTTTTATATCTTCTTTTAGCCATTACCTCATTCCTGGTGGTCTCAGTCAGTAAAATTTCTGTTTCTCTTTTACAACTAGTTCCTGTTAATGGTTATAGTCACAGGCATATAACAAACAGATGGCACCTAAAACACATACATTGTAAACTACCCAAACATTTCTATTTTGCTTTTCTTCAGGTTAAATGTTATCTACAGTTAGGTTACAGGTCAAAGGTTCAGTTAGCCATCACCTTAAACAATAAGAGTTACAAGAAAGGTAAATCTTAAAGGAATGGATTACTTATTCTATTTCAGCTACCTTAATAACTAACCTGTAGTTTAAATTTTCTCTATCAGTAGTTTTGGAAGTATGGCCATTTTCACTATATTGGTTCTTCCTACCCAGGAACAAGGGATGTCTTTCCATTTTCTTATATCCTCCTCGGTCTCCTTTTTCCTTCAGGTCTTTCTGAAGGTACTTGCCAAGGTAGTAGGCTAGGACACTGTTTCACAAACAGTTTGGTAGCTTGACTTATATTTAAATATTTAGACCTGTGATATGTGGATATACTTTGGTATTCTGGCACAGGCCTTGCAAGTACTAGGAAAGGACTGAGACTGGGCTCCTACTGTTTGGGGTCCCTGAGATCTAGCAAGGGCTGCACAGGTGCCCAGTGGCCAGGGGCTGCATTTGCATTTCCACTTTGCTTGAAGTTGCCTGTCCATTACTGAAGGAACCAGGTCAGCAAGAATTCATCTTCCCCACCACTACCTTTCACCCCTACTCTCCTGGATCTCCTTTCTCCAACTCTTTACAGTTTGGAGGATTCCATATGTTTATAGGTCACATTTGGGTATTTAAAAAACCTCATATTGGGGGCTGGAGATTTAGCTCAGTGGTTCTGCTGCCTGCCTCACAAGCCCAAGGTCCTGAGTTCGATCCCTGGTACCACAAAAATAAACCCAAAAAACAAAACTCATATTCAGTTACTGGCACAGTGCAGCCCATTGTAATATTAAGCTTCCATCCCTTGGGCATTGCTGTCTTTCCCCCTACATACTCCTTCATGCAGCTCAGGAACTCACAGAGGAGACAGGAGCAGGATTGCATTCCACTCTTTGCACCAGGTCTTCACATGTATATCAGCTACCTTTCTGGCTCCTCTGAGAGCCTGCAGAGAGGAGGCACGCAGGAGAAGGACAAGGTAGTACCTAAAGGTGGTGCCCTCTGAGTGGCAGATGTCCAAATGTGAACTTGTTCTCTCCCCATTGGAACCTCCAAATCTGTACTGTGTCCTATGGCTGAGTTCCTGCCACACCTATGGTGTCCCTATAAACCTGCCTGAGTCCTGGTGGCAATTACCCAGGGAAAGGTGGTCAAGCTGCTCTCTTGTGCTGCTGAGAGCTGCATTTAATGTTCCCCTGCCTGAAGATGGTTCCGTTCTCTTGTATGAGTGGTCCTGTGCCCCAGCATTGGCCACTCATGAATAGGACCGATGACAGACAAGTGTTTGTTCTTCACAGATAGGTTTCTTTATCTTTTTCTTTTTTGAGTTTGACAAAATTTATTGATTATTTTGATAAAAACATTCATCTCAGTCCTCTCTCCTCATCTGGACCTTAGATTAGCATTTCTTTTGGGTCAAGAAAAGAGTGTGTAGGAGAGGGATGTTATTTTAACAAACAGTAAAATGGACAAAAATGAATAGTTTGCTTACATAAAAGTAAGTTAAAGTTAAATTCATGTATCTTGATATAATTAAATCATGTAAGAACTCATAGTTCTATATACATTTCCATTGTTTTACTTGGGGCTTAATCTAAACTTTAATGTAAAATAACAACTTATTAGGCATGTGTGTATGTTTCTTCTCTGGAGTTACTACCTATTAAAAAACATCAGCAAGTAAGTACCACCAATAAAATATTCTGAAGCTGCCTCCAAATTTAACATTGTAGGAATTCTGAAGGAAATCACTGTATCATTTTTCTTTTGTCTGTGACTATGCTTTCAAAGATGTGTTTAACTGTCACATTTTTTAAAAGTCCATATACAATACAAAAATACAAAAAAAAACACCCTACAGTACACAAATCTAACACTATATGTGACAAACAATTCCATAAAATGTGTTTGAAGATGCATTTTTTTTTCCTTCTATTTTCAGTACCTACAATATGCTTTTTTTTTTTTTGGTACTGGGGATTGAACTTGGGTCCTTGTGCTTATGCAGCAGGCGGCGAAACCACTGAGCTACATTCCCGGCCCCTACAATATGCTTTTGAGAGGTGACCAACTGGGTGGTATATATACACTTAAAATAAACCATATAATTGTTCTAATAAGAAATCCTTCCATGAGTTCAATTCAAATTGCATTTAACAACTTAGTAATGTAAAATGTGTAGACAAAGTTACAGAAAATACATCTTACGTCTTCTACAATGTCAATTTTTTTTTTTTGGTGTATTTTGGTTTTTTTGGTACTGGGGATCAACTTGGGACCTTGAGCTTGCGAGGCAGGCACTGGAACCACTGAGCTAAATCCCAGCCCTTTTTTTGGTGTTTATACCATTTAAAAAATAAAAACCAGTCAAATACTTAAGTAATACGTACATTTAAATTTTTGGTGGTGGTTTGCATTTTAAAAGAAACAGCTCCCTTATGGTTTGCCTCTCAAGTTCTGGTGGAAATGCTTACAGGAACTAGCTAATAAACAAACAAAAACCAAGAGAAGCACATTCAACATACTGATTTACTTTGGTAGTAAATGGCTGTTCTTTGAAGACTAATGAAGGTAGACAAGACCATTAAAGTAAAATGGGCTTTTTCAAATACTCGACACTTCACATAGAAATTTTTTGAAATTATTTTTTGTAAAAGAGCTAAGAATTTGTATCCACTGATAGTAATGCAATACCTAATAATATGATGACAAAACAAATGCCCATAAGGAAGAAAACTCCATTTTAATTTTATCTAAATTTACTTTCAGTCATAGTCCACCAACATTTTCCTTTCAATACAATACTCCCCCTTTCTCTATGAGACTGTTCCTGGGAGCCAGATGGTTTAGGTAATGAGGGAGTTAATTTAGGAGTAAATTCTGACAGTTTAAATAGACAGTAATTTTTTGCTTCCCTCTTAATGCGCTGATAGTTGTGTCTAAAAAATATGCAATTCTTAAAAAGGTACAATTTCTGATTTCTTTATTATCTATAACCTTTGGAAACTAATCACATGAAACTACAAAATTAGCAAATGTCTTGAAATCTGTACATAAAACATAAATTACCTCTAATTTCAAACTCTCACTTATTAGTGTGCCACTCAGTCTTTTTAAAAAATGAAAAAGAAAAAGTGGCTCCAAAGATAATTTTACACCACTCTTTAAAAAAGGAAACTGTTGGGGCTGGGAATTTAGCTCAATGGTTCCACTGCCTGCCTTACAAGTACAAGGTCCTGAGTTCGATCCCCAGTACCTAAAAAAGGAAACTGTTCCTTTTGACTTTACACCCATCCCACACCCCAATTCAAAACACATCATTTAATTGTCTTGATCATAGACATTTCCAAGATGAGATTTTATATTTCATTCCCATAGCTTCTGGTTGTCAGAAAACCCATGCTTTCCTTTATTGAAAGAGTTTGGTCCAGCTGATGTTGGTGTATCCCTTCCAATATTCTTCATCCTCATCTTTGCTTCTGGAGCCATTTCCTCTGATTCACTATCTTCATCTTCATTAAAAGCTGCTGCTACTGAAAGGGTTTTTGGAGCAAAAGTAGGAACAGTTTCTTTAGGGTTACTTGATCCAAGTTTGATGGATATAGCTGATGCTTTCTTTGTTATCTGACTATCTATGGCAAATCGAAACTTGGAGATCTTTGTAGGCTTTGTTGGGAGGTCTGCAGCTTCTGCAGCTGATCACGTCTCAGCGCTGCAACTGGAACTTTCCCCTCCATTACTCTGGCAGCTCCGCCTCACTTCAGCTTCTCAGGCTTCTCCTCTCCTGCCTTTCTGGCTGCCATTTTCCCAACCTCAGCCCTCCCCTCACAGATAGTTGTCTACAAGCTCCACTGGGTGGCCAACTGGACATGAGATGTTCTGACCTTTAAAATTCCTTTCTCTGGGGCAAAGCTATAGGCCCTGATGAAATTTAATTAGAGCTTTCGGTTTTATTTTATGTGGACATCAAAGATAAGTGTCTCTCCTATCTTCCTAGTGAGACATACATGACAGAGAGCCCTATGTGGCACTGTGTGCCCGGGCTTCTGTTGGCTCCACACGCCTTCCACTGTGCCTGCCAGGCAAGGTACAAGTGGGGAGACCAAGTCCAGAGCAAAAAGGATTTATTTGAAAGATACTGCAGCTCAGCAGGCTGCTAGGAAGTCAGACAACCAGCTTCAGAAAGAAGCTATGACTGAAAGAGCAACAGCAAAACTGGCAAGATCATGGCCTGAGAACTTTCTCACCAGGTGTGATGGCTAACCTTGACTGTCAACTTACTTGATTGGTTTGAGAAGCACATAAGATATTAAAAAAGTACACTTTTGGGTGTGTCTGAGTGGGTCAAGGATATAGACCTTGGGGACTATATCCTGTTCCCAGCCCCTTCTCTCTCTAGCTCTTCCTGCTTAATTTCAGCAACCATGTGGTTGATCAGCTTTCTCCCCCAGTGCCCCTCTGCCATGTTATGCCTGCCTTGGAGCCAGCTGACAATAGACTGAACCCTCTGAAACTGTGAGCTAAAATAAATATGTCTTCCTTTGAGTTGCTTATTCAGGGAATTTTGTCCCAGTGATGGAAATTTGATTTATATACCGGGAGACTGCCCCAGCACTACCAGCAGTAATGGCAATGGAAGCTGCCACTCTATGACTGTTGACTTATCTGCACATCGCTCCCTTCAGATGCAGTATGAGGGAAAAGCATCCAAATAGCCAAGACCAAAGTACAGATTTCCCACCCATAGCTGCCAGGAAACTGTCAAAGGATGCTTTGAGCCCTCTTAGCTTCCACCTCACTCTTACAGGTATTTTCACAAATCAAAGTGTAACAACATGCAGGAGTTGCTAAATAGTAACGAAGCTTGACTATAGTTGGTGTGCTTTGCTTGAAAAAATAAATGGTCACATTCCTTTACTCATATATGTTTATATGATAAAGAAAAATCATGACAGCTTCTGAGGCCAACGACAGGGTCTAACATAGTATAGAGTTTTGTACTTCAAAGGCTTTTTTTTTTTTATCATTTGAGGATTTGGAATGTTTCCTTAACCATTTATTATGTTCCATCCCTTCTTACCAGACCTAAACATAGCCAGGAGGGGTTGCAAGAACTTAGGAGCCTGGTTTCTGAGCCTTTCTCTGCCACTGATTCTCTGTGCAACTTTGAGAATGTTACCTTTGCTCTCTGAATCTGTGCTGTATCACCTGGAAAGGGGGTGGACGAGCGGATCCCCACAAATTCTTTCCATCATCACATTGCAAGATCCCACACATCTGTTCTGCGGAGCATTTGAAAGAGGCCTAATTTCCCAATCAAAGACTGTCTTCACTTTCCAGGATGGAGGTTCCTAAGGGGCAGGGTGTGAATTGTCGGAGGTTGCTTGATATAAATATTATTGAGAATGACTCTATTCTGTGACCAAAATAATCCCCTGGAAGTGCCTTTCAACGCATCCAAACAATACACAAATTTGTTTCTACTTTTGTCTTTCCTGTATCAGGGAGCAGGCTAAGTATTCTTTCCTTGCACGTGAATACACACACACACACACATACATATATGCACACACACAAAGACACTCCCGTGTTATCATCACTGAGTTTGGAGTTGCCTGTGTGGTGGCCTGTACAGGAAGCTTTCTTTTTCATGCTTTTGGCCTAATTATAGCCATAGAACAACCTCTTGGGCTTTCTTTTTGTTCAAACTTGAATGTTTACTTTATTCTCTGTGTTGGACAGATACTCTGTCTATAGACAGGCCCAGTCCACATCGATATACAAAACAGGATCTCACTGGTAAAGTCTAGACACCAAATACGCCATTTTCTCTAAGGTTACCAGTCTCTCTCTCTGCCCCCCAAATTCCTATTATGGAATGTTTGGAAAAAAGAGATATAGGGGTGAGAGTGGAGTCTGAAGAAAAATGCCTTTGAAGTGAACACTCGAGGGGCCTAAAGTAAATATATAGTGTCTGGTTCCAAGGTTTCCTAGAGATAAACTAAATTCCATGGCCAGATCCCACGTTGCACCCTGATTTATGAGAGGAGGCCAACTTCCCAGAAGCCACACGGATGTGGTAGGACAGTGCTGTAGGGGAGTGCATAGGGCAATGGGAGGGCAATGGATGTGGAACTTGTGAGCCTGTGCAAAAATCTATATCTCCTTTCTGGACATTTCAGCACTTCCATAAACAGGATTTTTAGCAATTAAAAAAATATACTCACAAACCATACATATTACTTTATACGAAAGATAAGACCCTTAATGCATTAGTGACCAGAAGGTCTCAGTTACAGGTATTTTGAAATCAATCTCAGGCCATCTGAGGCTCTCTGTGATGCTCTCAGACTGGCCCTCATGGCAGTTGGAAAGCAGGAGACACTGCATTTCCAAATGCAGGCACGTGGCCCTCCAGGCCACAAGGCTACCTGGGAGTATGAATAGAAGGGAAAGATCAAGCAAAAGCTGTGGTGTTGGTGGCAGGTGCAAGGGACAGAGATAAAGAATGGCAAGATAACCTGATCACTCCTAAGAGAAAGGAAACAAAAGAAATCAGTCATCAACTTGCTGAGATTCATGGCTGAGTCCATTTTTCAGTATCCATCATGCCTAAGAATTCTTCAAGGATCACAGAAAATCTGCCTTTGTACATCCCCAGCATTTAACCCAGTTGTTAAATGCAATGGGACTGAAGATTCTATTTCCACCAATGGCTGACTAGGACATCTTGGACTAACCTTTCCACTGAAATCATTTAGAAAATCTAGAAAAATATTTTTAGAAAATAAAGCTGACTGAAGGCATCAGAAAACAATTGAAGTGGCAAGAATTTGCGAGGTGTAATTCAGAAATAAGCCAAGGTAACCCAGGGCTTGGGACCAAATTCCCCTAAATAATTTACAAGAGACTGGGAAACTGAGAAGAGCCTCTCATAGTCTCAAAAGACCAAAGACACACAATCAGAATTTAGTGTCCACTTGAGAGGATGAGTCTGGTAAGATAAAACAAAACGAAACAAAATGTGAACCTTTTGTTGAGTTAGAAAAGGGCCACACCCTAATAGTAATAAATAAACAGAAAATAGGCTGGTGCTCACAATACCTACAGCCATTTGGAAGACTGAATGTATTAGGGCAAATTGTTCTTAGCCTCTTACAGAGACTGAGAGAACAAGGAAGGAAGGAAGGAAGGAAGGAAGAAAGAAAGGAGGGAAGAAACCAAGCAAGCTGTGACCTAAAAAATAAATTTATCAATGTCTTGGTGGCACACAAGGAACCTGAGACACAGAAACAAACAAACAAAACACTTTCTAGGCTCTGAGCTCAGTGGAACAGGAAGCAGAGGCTGCCAGTGTTCAGAGAAGAGAAGACTCATGGAGTGAGTCTTCGGGCCATCGGGATGAGCTGGGGGGTGAGGTGGCTGGAAGAATCCAGGAGACTGAGATGGATTTAATAAGGACAGCACTGAGCCCAGTGGATTCCACTTCTCTCCTTCCAGGAGCTTCCCCTCTCCATCCCTGCTGCCTGAATGGACACTGTCGGTTCGCTCACTGGGACAGAAACCCCTCTCCAGCTTCCCAGCTTCCTCCTCATCTTGCATTTCTAACCCTTGACTTCAGTGAGAACTGGAACTATCTTTCCAAACTGCCACCCTGATGCTGTCACTTTCCTGTTTCCTTCTTGCCCTGTTCAACCTTGGAGTCAAGGTGCTTCATGTGAGACCTCTGCTTTTACCTGGGAGCTGCTGTCCAGACTCTTTCAGGTCTCAGCTCCCCTTCCTCACCCGGCTCCACTGGGCAACATGTGACATGTGTTCTTTCCTCATCCTTCACCCAGAACACATGCATTCCAGAGACTTGGACAGTGGAATTTATTGTCAAACCACACTAGGCTCCTACTAGCCAAGGACCTTTGCCCCGGCACCACAGTTGACAACTTCGAGATATTGAAATCTGTACCTCAGGAGACTAAGGCCTCTACCCTGAGCCTCACACTGTCTCTTCCTGCTGCATCTTTTCCATATGCCAGAAGTCCATGGGTATGGTTGGCAGATAAAATACAGGATACACAGTTAAATTTGAACTTCAGATACACAAATACCTTTGTGAGTGTATGTGTGAATTTAAGACACTTATACTAAAAAGCTATTCATTATTGGGGTTTTTGGGTACTGGGGATCGAACTCGGGACCTTGCGCTTTCGAGGCAGGTGGCAGAATCACTGAGCTAAATTCCCAGCCCAGCTATTCATTATTTGACTGAAGTTCAAAATAAATTAGATATCTTGTGTTTTAAATGGCTAAATTTGGTGAAAGGACATGCCCACTTGATATATAGGACATAGGGCATGGCAAAGCTGGCTGGGAAAATAAGCAGGACCTGGCAATTACAAGATCCCAGGACAGTGCCAAATATTTCCCAGGACGCTGTTTGTAGAATTTCTCTTGGGTTCCCATGAGGCATGGACTGCATATAAAGACGCAGACCCCAGGAGGAGCCCAATATCGTGACTCCTTACGGTAGCCCATTCTGCATCTTCTAGAAGCAGAGTGCACTTTTATTTTTGCTTTTATCTTTTCCTCTCTCATTTGGCCCAAGTTAACTCTGCAGAGTTAGTTTTTCCCTTACTCCCTCACTCTTTTTCAAATAAATTTTTGGCACCATTTTTGGCTTGTCTCATTCATTTCTTTGTTTGAGGCAAGAAGGACCTGGAATACAAAATTTTAATTGGTGAGCTATTTCTAAAGGAACTACCCGACAACATACCTGCCGCTCATATCCTCCTCGATCCTGTTGTGCATATCTAGAACCCTGCCCAAACAACCCAGAATCCACTTGTCAGGTCTCCGCAGGTCCCTCTGCTTACAGACCAGAGTGCCACTCCTGGGCTCGAGGAGTGGCCTGGAGGCCTCTAGCTCTGAGCTGTACCCTGAGAATCCACTCAGGCTCTAGAAAGCCCTCTTAGTGAGCTTATAGGCCAGGGTGGAGAAAAGAAGGGGAAGAACAGGGCCCAGGCGCTCCCTTTGTGCTTCTATGTGGGTATACAAACGTCAGAACAGTCCTCTCCCTGAAGCCCAACTGTGCTGTCTGCACCTGTCACACCTTTTCCAAGTGACCTGCAGAAGCATCCAGGTGAGACTGTCAGCCTGCATGGAGTCTCCTGAGAAGGGAGCTGCTTGCAGGCTGGAGTGAGGCAGGACTGGGGTGCCTGGATTCTCAGGCTGCGGGTTATCCCAGACCTGGCGTGTAAGTAGTCTGGGTGGTGTTTGACTGGGCCCGGACTAGGCCCTAGTAACTCTCCGAACCTCAATTTCTTCAAAGACAAAAAACACTGAGTTCCTGTCTCTTTGATTGTGGAAATTACCTGCAATTCTGTAAAACTGGAAAGACAGTAAAAAGATTAGTGATTCCCAGGGATCCAGAGAGCAGGGGATGAATAGGCTGAACACAAAGGATAGTCAGGGCAGTTTTGAAAACACTGTACAACACTACAATGACAGATGCATTATACAAGTAAAATCACCTAGAACACAGCACGGAGAACGAGCCCAATCTAAGCCATGGACATGGGATGATGATGATGATGTCCCTGAATCTTAACAAATGTGCCACTGTTTTTGTTTGGTTTTTTGTACAGATGATCGAACTCAGGACCTTGTGCTTGTGAGGCAGGCTCGGGCACCACTGAGCTAAATCACCAGCCTCTGCCCGCTCTGGATTGAGGTTGATAAATGAGAGGTTGTTCGTTCAGAGGACACGGGGCTATAGGAACTCTACTTTCCACTCAATTTTACTGTGAATCTAAAACTGCTGGAAAAAATAAAATTTATTAATGAGAAATAAGATAAAGAAGGTACGTAGTTCAGTCACTCCGCTGACATTTACGAATGCCTAGCGTGTGTCTGTATTTACAGAAAACTAGCAAGAGGAAAGCAGGCACTGCTTCTGAAGTAGAGTGCGACTAGCGAGTCCGGGAGCTGGCGGCAAACCTCCCAAGGGAAGGTGAACCACAGCGCAGGTCACCGCGACTGGAGAGTGGCCGCGCCAAGGACGCGCGGGTGTAGAGGCAGACTGGGCGGGCCACGCGGGGGCGAGGGAAAGCAGGCCGTATACGCCCGGGAGCAGGCCCAGCTAGTCTCGGGGTGCTGGGAGAAGACTTGGGTCCATGGTGCGCAGAATAGACAAGGAGGCAGTGCCGCGAGCTGCAGCGCGCTGCAAGGCCGGAAGCGCGGCCCGGCCGGGTCCCCACCGCCCCCTCGTGGTCGCGGCGCGCTCTGCGCCCGCTGGAGACAAAGCCGGCCCGGCCCCTCGGGGTGGGGCGGGACGAGGGACGCGGGGAAGACCGACGCCCCAAAGGAAAGCTGGCATTGCTTTTAGACAAACTGCTGGAAATTACCGAGGAGGGTGTAAGCAGGGAATGGAGGAGGCGCCGTGGTTTCCCGCTTCTGGCCCCCGAGACTACGTACAGTCCCGAGATCTGAGCCGCAGGGATGCATCTCCCTTCTGAGTGGGAGGGGAGAGAGGGAAGAAGCCCCCCCCCCCCGGAGCAGGAGCTGCGGTCCTTGCAGCCAGCTCTCCTCTCCACGACGCCCTCCATCCAGAAGCCCTCGCCACCCTTCCTGCTGCTGTGTTCCCAGCTCCTGTCTTCAGGGCCTGTCTTTGCTCAGCATCTGCCCTTAGGGGCAGTAGTGAGCGCCACTTTCCTCCGTAAAACAAACCCACAGTTGCCAACCTCTTCGCAAGAGTAGGAGCCCTCATGAGGACCGGCCCCCAAGCTGTCACTGCTACTCGAGCTCTGACCCAGAGCTGGGCACAGGACCCCTCCCTGAACCCTGTGCCTGGCTGAGACCAGGCCAGAGCAACCACTATGGACCCACCACGGGTTAAGGGCGCTGAAAGGGCCGGGGATTTAGCTCAGTGGTTCTGGCGCCTGCCTTGAAAGCGCAAGGTCCCGGGTTCGATCTCCAGTACCCCAAAAAAGAAAAAACAGTGCTGAAGGGAACCGGGTGTAGACCCTTCTGAATCTAAACTCTGCCTTTGCACCCACAGCCTGTGGGGTCGGCTCTCTGGACCCATCTTGGTTCCATGGCCCAGAGCAGGTCCGTTCCACCTGCCAAGGCCATTCCCAAAAAGAAAAGGTCCAGAGACCTCCTGGAGTACCTGTTCCCCAGAGACTGACACCCTGCAGGGTAGCCTTATAAACACCTATGGGACACTCACCCTGCCTAGAGGACACACAAAAAAAGGCTAGGCCTTAGCTATCAAATGCAGAGATGTGAACTCCTTTTCACTCAGTCCTTGGTCCTGGGGTCCCTCTTCACTGACCAGCGCTATCCATGCTATTTTACGGGCCACCCTGTGGCCACCACTTCCATCAAGGATACAGATAGCATGCCCACTGTGGGGGTGCTTTGTCCCATCCCATGCAGCTGGGGGCTTCCTTTCCACATAGGAGCAGAAGAGCCTTCGCTGTTACACTAAACCCAGGGCAGTTCCCCTCATAGCCACTCCAACATTGCTCCCCAGCTTCCAGCTCCAAGCACAGCGCTCTTCCTCTGACAGCTCTTTCCTCAAAATTACCACCCTGGGAGACTGAAGCAGGAGGATCACAAGTTTGAGCCCAGCCTGAGGGTTCAATCCCTAGTACTACAAAAAAAATTAAGGAAAAAAGAAAAAGAAAAATTACCACCCATGTCTCAGTATGAACCTTGCTGAGCCTGTAACTTGAAAGTTTGGGACGAACCACCAGCAAGGTGTCACTAGCAGTTGATTAAATACAGGTGTTGTATTTACAGCACTGCTGTGGTCTTCAGACATCACGTCTTGAGTTAGGAAGTCATCTCATTGGTGACTTGCTTTCTTGGGGAACTCCATCTTGGTTTATATGTTCTAGGCTAGGGTAAGTGCTTTCTGTAAGGCACCAAGTAGGAAATACTTTAGACTTTGTAAGCCATGCACTCTCTGTTGCAACCAGTCAGCTCTGTTCTTGTAGTGAAAGCAGTCACAGATAATATGAGTGGGCATAGCTATGTATCAATAAAACTTTATTTACAAAAATAAGCAGCCAGTTAGACTTGTAGCGGGTTCTAGACTACCCCATTTTATACCTATAATATGTATTTTGGAATCGTGACTTAATTGATGAGGTAAGTGAAATGGACTTTCCTGTCTCTTATCGAGGTAACCCTGAGCCTCAGTTTCCTCACCTAAAAGTGAAGGTAATCGTGGATGTAGCAGATGACAGAGATCACTGCAGACACCCCACTCTTTTGTCCCCAAGCTGGGCTGGAATTATCCAGGAAAGTTAAATGCTTCAGAGCACTTTTCTAAACTCCAAAGCATTTCATGCTTATAAACTTCCCAGGGCAAATTTGAGGACATTGAGGCCTCAGTCATACAAGGGAGGGAAATACAAAAGGCTTGTAGGTCCCCACGGGAGCTGGGGACTTGAAAATATCATCATGGACTTTCTTGAGTTTTTTGTGACTCTGGCCTGCAAACTGAGGATCTTTAGTAGCTCTTCACTTGCTCTATTCCATCAGTTTCCACACTTTCAGCTCCAGTTGGACTGGTGCAGCTGCAGGAGAGAAGTTCTTTCCAGAGCTGAGCCACAGAGCTAGAGCAAAATTCTTTCTTATGTGTTCAACCTCAGGCACTGGAAAGAGCCACCACCTGCCTGCCCTGAACATGTGTAATACTCTATCCTACTGCACCATGCACAATAAGGGAGCACAGGGACCAGGCTATCCCTTTGCATTAGTCTTTTGGGTTCTAGGACCCTATCACTTCAAAGGGGTTCTGTTGAAACCAGTTCTTCTGAGAAGCTGGATATCCCAGTCAGTGCCATTCCTTTCCCAAGGGCTCCTAGAGCTTTAGGGTTTGGACCACATGGGCATTTAGGTGCCACTCCAGGGTCTTGTGTCATTTCCTGCCATCCTGGAAGCACCTAACAGAGCCTGTAAGATGGGGCAAGATTTTAAAGATCCAGCCTTCCTAGGGATCCAGCAGTAGCATCTGAGGAAAGGTGTCAGCTTTCTGCCCTGGAACTCATGTTGTCACAGTTTGGCCCCTAATCTCAGAGGACCCTACACATCCAGCAGATTCCGATCCTCAGCTCTGAGCCAACACATTCATTTTATAGATGAGGAAACTGAGACCCAGAGAAGGGAAGGACAACCTTGCCAATGAGCAGGACTAGTCTGAGCCTGAGCTCCCTTAGTCCACCACACAGGTAGCTTCTCACGTCAGCATTAATCACTTTATTTGTTGCTTTCTGCTCTCTTCTCATCCACACCCTTCTGAATCAATTAAATAGCTTCTTGGACCCTCCTGGAGGCATGGCCTCCAGCAGGGCAGTATGTTAAGGCTGGGGACAGAGCCTGAGGAGGCTGGGTATGCCCAGCATGAAGATGGGGGTTCTTCCCTCTCCTTCTAGGGGCCAGGGTGGGCCCCACAGTGAAGCAAAGGAAAAGGTTAGGCCAAGAAGAGCAGCCTTGCCTCCTGGGTCTGCTTGCTCTGCCTCTATAGCTGGATGTGACAGGATACGTCAGCCACTCAGGGATCCTTTAGGGTTCAGCCCTCAGGGCTTGAGCACAATGACCTCATCAGGCATTTCCAGCTTTTATGATTTGCCAGTAAGGCCATCAAGTGACGCAGGGCCACCTCCTCTTGAGCCTGTTCTCAGGGCAGTAGATGGTGATCTCAGCCCCCTGGAATGCCACTGCCATTCATATGTCCCTAGCCAGGCCACAGGCCACAAGACAGGCAAGGCATGGAGCAAGGGCCAGAGGAGTAGAGTGGCCTAGAAGAAGATAAGAAATCTGCAGGTAAGCTGAAATATCACCCCTGAAGCCAAGAGACTGGAAACCAGAGCTGGGAAACAGAGCACTTAGTCCTAGGGATTTGAGAGAATGGGCTTAAAATTCGTAAAAGAGAAGGGTACAGCTGCTCCAGTGGTCTGTCCCTCTTGGGATCCTCAAACTGGCCTACATGAGGCACCTTCAGCTGCTATCCACTCTCTGCTTGCCTCTTCTGGCTCATGGATCTCGCATAACCAGTGTCTCCCTCCTCATATGCCTGCCCAAGCACACACAAGTATGGCATGTGCATCTGGTGAGGACAAGTCAATAGCATTGAGGTCAAATCTTGGTTCAGACACATGGTAACAGAATGGTCTTGGACAAGTGCCTTTTCCTCTCTGAGCCTCAGTTTCTTTGCAAAATGGGAATAACACTAGCAGTATCTTTTTAGGGCAATCATGATCCAATAAATGGGGCAATACAGAGTGTGCTGGAACAGGGGCAGTGCTCAGAAACACATGCTTATCAGTGCTCCTGAGCAGTGACAGAATGTCAGAGAAGATTTTAATCCCTTCAGCCCCCACTCTGCCCCTCAAGTCAGTAAGCAGTAACTCCCGGCAAGGCAAAAATCTCAAAATGCTGAAGGCCCACAACAATGGGCTCCAAGTACCCATGTCACTGAAGAGGAGAAACATGGAATTTGTCATCCTTACCCCACTAAACTTTGAACACCAAGGGCTTATAAAAAAATGACACTGAGCAGGTTCAGAGAGTGGGTCGCCTCAAAGTGATGTGGCCAGTAGTTGACAGAATTGAGGTTTACACACAGTGCTGCACTACCCACAGTTCACTGACTTCAAGTTTTCTGGTGCTTTGGACTCAGTTATACGGATTTGTATAGTTCGGGACATATTAACTGAACACTCACTCTCTACCTGATGCTGACCTAGATACTATGTATATGTGAGAGAGGAAGAGGAACTAAAATAAAACAATTTTTACAAATGTGTAAAACAGAATTCATAACAAGTCATTTTCTCTCTGGGTTTAGTGGGCTGTGCTGGTCCCACCAGGCCTCTCCTGCTCTGTCCCTCAGTCTGGAGTCTGGGCACTGAGTCAGGCCCTCACTTTCCCAAGACCAGGCCCTCCTTAGAGGACTGCGCTGCCACTCCCTCTCCCAGAATGCCATTCTCTGTCTAGGTTTGAGCTACTCCCAATTCTACTTTTTCTTTAAGATAGATCTTTCCCTAAAGCCTTCCTCGTCCTCTGCCCTCTCCCACATAGATGGATCTCTCTGTTTTGATGCCATGCAGGCCTCTCTGGGTGTCTAATACAACTTCTCCTTGGGATGGCAACAGCATCAAGGAGGAGAGCTGGAAGGGGCTTTAGGCACCACCCAAGTGATAGGTGTAGACAGTAAACTTTTGGGGGTGGGAGACTGCTGGGAAGCACCTCAGGGAACCTCCATGGGGAAAGGGCCAGGTAGGAGGTCAGTTGGCAGGGCCCTTAATCAAGACACACTGATTTCACCTTTGTTATATTAGTTCATTTGAAAAAGGATGTTATCTGGACCAAAAAAAAAAAAAAACAACTATTTTATTCCTATCTTCTAGTTTAACAGATAAGAAAACCCCAAGTCTGGGTTATACTTCAAAATTCTTCCCTCCTGCCTTCCATGTAAGTTTTGACAAAATGATCCCCATCCCAGAGACCTTCTTGCTCTCATTTTCTTTGCAGTGAGTTCTTGGACACGTGACCAAGTTCCCAGAAATAGAAAGTAGAATGATATGGGCAGCTTTTGCAACCCTCTCTGGAAGGAAACAACTTATCTTTCCTTTCTCCTTCTGTCTTCCATGGACAGGATCACACGTGGGCAGTGGCTTGGCTTTTTTTTTTAATTAATTAATTTTATAGGTACATTTTAGGTATACAATTCATTTACATTTATCATTGGGTGTTTGTACCTGTACATGATATATCTTGGTTCTTATCATTTTCCCCATTTCCTGTGCACCCTTCACCCCCTCTGCCCTTACCTATTTACATAGATTTCATTTCCATTTTTTTTTTCTTTT
>NW_004624778.1:11535990-11562586 GCF_000247695.1 Heterocephalus glaber | reverse complement strand
TCTGTTTGCCATTATCTTAGTAAGGATTTTTGCATCTATGTTCATTAGTGAGATTGACCTATAGTTCTCTTTTTCAGTTGGGTCTTTCTCTGCTTTGAGGATCAAGGTGATGCTTGCTTCCAGGAATAAATTTGGGAGTATTGCTTCCCTTTCAATTTCAAGTAGTGATATTATTTCAAGTTGAATTTTAAATTGGATTTTGATCCCACCTAAAGCCCATGCTCTTTTGTCTGACATAGAATTTGTAAAGAAGAGAAAGAGCCCTGAATATATCATGATGGCTCCCCATTGCTTTGGCAATACTCCAGGACCACCCCTATCCCTGTACCAACAACACCTGTCCAACTCTCAGAAGTTCCTGCCAGCCAGCCCCCATCTTGGCCATGCCGTCCTTCTGCAGGGAGCCATGCACACCCTGTCCATCATCTACCTGCTCAACTACTGTCCCCTAGTTTTTGCCACTCTGTGGTCCTGCTAACCCATCACAGCCCTTTTCTCTATTAATCAGACATCTATAACCAGTTTCTTTCTCCTAGCTTTCTCTTCCATTTTCTTCAGAAAGTATCTTGCCTATGCTTTATTCTCTCCCCTCTTCCTTCTTTATTCGCTCTCTCCCTCCTCCACTCTCTTCCCTCTTCTTCTTGATGTCTTAGTGGGCTGCATTTGTAACTTCCAAAGAGCACCAGGTCAAGTTTGATAAAGCTAAGTACTGGGCTAATAATACTCTATCCCTAGGGAAAGGCATGCCTGAAGTTTTGAAAACAGATTAGACCAGATAAAAAGCCAGAGCCATCAGCCACTAAAGCCTAGGACAGTGCCCTGAGGCTGCTTTTAGCATATCCATGCCTGCGTACTCTTCTAAGGAAAGTTCAGTCTGTTCGTCCCCAATCACCCTTCTGGTAGGTTCCACGGTGTAGCAGTGTGCAAAACAGGACAGGGCCAGGAGCAGTCAGGCAGCCAGCTGAACTCTTGGTGCCCTCCTACCCCATTGTGATGGCAAACGGGAAAGTTTGGCAGCCACAGCTGGTGAACAGGGCCAGCAGGGCCTCAGGCTTCTCCCGGAAGAGGTCTGCTTTGCTTGTCCAACAGGGCAAAATATTAGAAACCTGCTTCTTCCCAAATATGCCCAGGCATAACATTCAGTGACTAAAAAGATGAAGCAATTTCCCAACAAGGAGTTTGAGTAATTATATTTTAAAGTATATTTTCCCCATGAGATTCAATCAAGTTATTTCCATTGTGATGAAAATATGTAGCCCACAAACATTTTCATTGTTTGTGAATAGGCCTTCATGCAAAATAAAATTGAAGGAGGAAAAAGAAGAAGAATAGGAGGAAGGACACTCACTAGTATTTGGTGTCATGATAGCTTCAATGTAACCTCCATCTATGTAGCTTACCAGCTGTGCAAACAACTTTAGGCAAGGTATTTAAATGCTTCATGTAAAATGGGAGTCAGAATAACCAACTAATGAGTCTGTGGGAGGAGTAAAACAGGAAGTGTTAAATACCCAGCTTGATGGTTAATTTTATGTGCCAGCTTGGTTGGGCCGCAAGGTGCCCAAATATTTGTTAAACATTAATTTAGGTGTTTCTATAGGAGTGTTTTGGATGAGGTTATCATTTCAATCAGTGTATTACCCTGTTGATGTGGGTGGGCCTCCCAATCAGCTGAAGTTCTAAACAGAGCAAAAAACCTGACTTCCCCTAGCAAAAGAGAATTCTTCAACAGATGGCCACTGAACCTCACCTGCAATTTTGGCTCTTCCTAGATCCACAGCAGGCTGATCTATGAGCTCTTCTGGGTCTCTAGATTAGTGGTCAAAATTTTTAGACTGACCAGGCTTCATAATGATAGAAACCCATTTCCGGCAATACATTTCTGTCCATAAACACACATCCTTTTTGTTCTGTTTCTCTGAACAATGTTTAATGCACCCATCTAGCCTGATATCTGCCACGTAGCAAATTCTAACAGCATTCTGAAGTCCTTACTCTCAGATTTGTCTGGTGTTAGATAGATTTCTGTTGAGCTTAACTGGGAGTCAGTGTTATATAATTATCACTATGATTTTCTACTAATATCTTTACTCCAATATATATGTACAAAGTTTCTGGTGTTTTAATATCTAAGCAAGTGTTTGCACGTTTGCCTGGCACTATTTTTTAAAGTTAGGACCTGAAGTTTCAGGATTTCAACAGTGTTTGTTGGGAGGGGACTGGGGGTTATTTCAATATCACACCAAGGAAAAGGGAAGCAGCATTTCATAAGCAGTTGCTCAATGCCAAGCCCATATGTGAGCTACCTCATTTACTCTTCATAGATCACGATCCCCAGTCAGTTCCATTGTTTTATCTGCATTTCGCTGCTAAGGACTGGGAGGCCTGGAGAGGTTAGATGACTTGCTCATAGCACCAGCTAGCAATCACTTGTTAGGAATATGGACTCTGAACTCACTCCGGCCAGGGGGATGATAGAGCTCACCACTTACTAGTTGTAGACAGTTGGTAAGTCACTTATCTCCCCATGCCTCATGCTATTCATCAAAAAGATGAGGATAATCAGGGTACCTGCCTCAAGAGCTAATACGTATAAAGGAGTTAACACAAAGACTAGGCCTAGTGAAACTAGGAAACTGTTCTTGTTGAATGGCTGAGCCAGGATTCAGGCCAAAGTGGTGACTAGCTGCAAACACCCCTCTGGGTCTCCTATGTTGGACAGCCTCTCAAAGCACCTAGTTAGGGTAGGCACCCATCCCAGTTTCCTAGAACTGAGAGATGTTCTGGGACACAGAACTTTCAGTGCTGAATCCAGGACAGTTCTTGACAAGTCCAAGGGGAGTTGTGGGATAAGGATGCTTAGGTTTTGGGTTATCTATGAATAACAAAGCACCTCAATATTTAGAGGCTAAAACAACCACTAAAGGAGGGTAGTGGGATCAAAATCTTGATTCTGCAATGTGGGTATGACTTGGCAGGGAAGACACCTCTCTGCTCTCCATGGTGTCAGTTTGGGCAGCCTGACTAAGCCTGGAGGATCCAAGTCACTCCAAGCTGAATTGGCAGTGTACTGGCTGGGCCTCATCTCTTTATAATTCTTCAGGGTCCAGATCCCCTCTTCTTCCCCACCCCAATCTCTCTCTCCCTCTCTCTCTCTCTCTCTCTCTCTCTCTCTCTCTCTCTCTGTCTCCATCTGGGTAATTGGACTTCTTTATATGGTTTCTCAGAGCTCTCAGAATGTGAAAGCGGAAATTTCAGGTCTCTTAAGGCCTAAGTCTGGTTTAGCACAGGATTTCTCCTACCATGTTTTATTGGTCACAGCAAATCACAAGGCCATCCCAGGATCCTGAGAGGACAAATCCACTGCAGCTATAGACAAAAGGAGAAGCATGAGCCTTCAGGAATAGCCATACCCGCTGGTAGCCAACTATGTAGACAACCCAGGTGGAATCAGATAGGCCCAGAAAAGGAGCAAGGTATTCTGGCTGAGAGAAAAGTTGGAACAAAGACACAAAGCAAGTTTCCAAGAAGTGTTTCTGCAGGATTCCCTGAAGCAAAGGCTCTTAGGAAGAGCTGAACTGGGAAACAGGAGGGTAATGGTAGTTTGGAGGGCCTTGAAAGCTGATCTGAGGAGGGCAGCCTCATCCCAAGGGCAGTGTGCAGACATTTATAACCTTCAAATGGAGAGTGACATCCTGGAAGCGGTGTTTCAGGAAGCGTGATCTGGAAACCATGTAGGAGGAGGAGAGAGATGGGAGTCAGAACTAACCCCAGTCTGAGGAGATGAATGATTAGAGTATCCACAGGGAGGAGAGAGGGGGAGAACACCTCCTGCTGATGATTCTTTTCGGTAGAAAGTGGCCCAGGAAGGAGAGCAGGACCACCCTGAAGGAAGAGACCAGGCCTGCCTAGGCCCTACTCCTACTCCCTGTGTGACAGACAAGAGCCCCTCCCCAACCAGAATTGCATGTTTCAGGGAAGATGGTGACTCTCTCAACCCTCAGAGGAGGTTTGGACCAATCTCTTTTGTTCCCCCAAAGAACTAGTTACCAGGAACCTAACCTAATTCTTCTGCCCACAGAATGCATCACCAAATTCTCAGAGGTGAACCACAGCCTCCAGGTCCCATCCCTTCCTTTCTTATACAAAGTATTCCCTCCAGAAAACCACCCCATCCTGACTCCCAAGCACACCCACATCTCCCTATCTGGACTGTGGCACCCTAGGCATTTTGCTACTTTGTTTTTACTTCTGGTAGCTCTGGGTCCATCAGAGCCCAGCTGCAACTCCTTCTCTTGGAAGCCTGACCCTGGCGCCCAGCCCACCCTCCCTTCCTGAACTTCCTCACCCTCTCAGCAGACCCAGCACTCAGCCCTATGGAGCTCTGTGAAACTTTCTTACCAGCACAGCTACACAGGGGACAGGGTCTGTGTTAGACTCACTATCTTCCCTCACAGAACACAGAACAGTGCTGACTACATAGTGAGTACCTTGCATTCAGGTAGGGAAAGGTGAATTTTTCCCAGCCACAAACTCTTGGGCTTTATAAGCAGCAAAAGCATGAATTCTTTGACAACTAGATGGAATTAGGAGTCTTCACAGTGAAGCTGAAAGATCCCTTAGAAACCAACAATTAGTTAGGATGATGATTACTGTCCTTGAAGTCTCTTTATCCTCAGAACCATTAGAAATGCTAAAGAACCATCTTTCCACTTGTACTTTGTTCTCATCAGCAGGTGGGGTAAGGGTAGGGAATGGATTCTTTGGCCGGGCTCATAAAAGGCAGAGCCTGAGACAAGGATTCAGCACAAATAATTTCATGAACTCTGTAGCAAAGCAAGTAGAACAGGCCAGGAAGGAACTCAGCAAGGATGTAGTTTCTGCTGAAGCCTAGTCTCAGCCTGATCCTTTGGGGAGCTCCAGAGCACAAATTTCATGATTAACTTAGTGCTACCATGTGGGGTGGTAGTGGTACCATGTGAGCAGTGGGGTGACCAACTCTCCTTGTTGAGATTAAACCCCTCAGTTTGGAGCAAATACAATTGTCAGGGCCCAGAGTTTCTATTCCAAACTAATCAGTCCATCAGTCACAGCTCTGGACTGCTCCTGTGCAGGAAGGAACCTAGGCAGGATGGTGCTGATCACCCCAAAGGCAGGGTTCTGGAGAAGGGGGATGGCTTATCATCCCAGCCAGGAAACTCTGGGAGGTGCAGGAGAGGGGCACTGATGCATCCTCTCACTAGACAAACCCCCACAGGGCATCTCTCTGCCTCCCCTGCACAGTCTGGAGGCAGCACTGAGGGGGACAAGCCCGCGCTCCCTCCTGCAGTTGACAGGCAGCGGTTGCCTCAGCTCAGGCCCAGCCCAGTGGGTGATTTGGAGAGCTCCTAATCCATTTCATACAGACCCTGTTGGCTTCCTGTTTGTTTGCAACTCAATTAAATTAACAAACTGGTCTCCTTGCCCAGATTCTCTCTGCCGCCTGTATTTTAGCATATGTCAGTCAGGGTGGCCCAGCATCTCCAGATGGCTCTGAGCATGCTCTACAGATCCAATGCCAGCTCATCACGGGGAGTGTGAGTGTGTGTGGAAGAGCCCAGAGTCACAGACGCAGAGCCATGGCGGGGGAGAAGGAAAACAGGGTGAGTAAGAGAGAAAAGGGGAGAGAAGGAGAGGGAAAAAAAGGGGACAAAAGGCAAGAAAACAGAGACTCTTCCTCATAGATGAACCAGCAGGTAACAAGGACCCCAGCATCCATGCAAGGAACCTCCCTACTCCAGAGGGTGGGTGGGAGGTGTTTGAAGAAGACTCAGCCTTCTGGAGAGCCCTGAGATTGGTGATTCTCAAAGTACGTTTCCTGGACCACCAGCAACAGCAGGACAACAGAGCTTGTTAGAGATGAAACTTTCAATCTCACCCAAGCCCTGAGGAACCAATGCCTCCAAAGATGAGTAATCAGAGTCTTAGCAAGCCACCAAACAGGTATGATGCCGATGCAAGTGTGAGTCCCCTCTCCCTCAAAGACATGGTGTTCTACTTCCCTCCCAGGACACCAAGGACTTGAACCTGCTCTAGGCCAGCCTCAAGCTGTTGCCTTCCAAGAAGAGCAAAGGGAGTGGTCTTTAGAGTCACTCAAATGATACCTCTGTAGCCATCAACTACATGTAGGAATTGGAGAAGTAGGAGAAAGTGTCAGAGAAGGCCCCAGGGTTAAAACAAAAAAAGGCAACTTGGAAAAAAAGATACTTCGAAGGATCCACACCTCAGCTGGTTGGTTACAGCTCCTAAGTGACAGGCTTCAGATTCCATTACAGAGGACCATGATGAAGAGAAAGCACTAAGGAAAGGCAGCTTGACTCCAGCTTCATGAGGGAAGGCTATTTTGGGAATGAATTGTCTGCTGGATGATGGGAAGATGGAGGAGGGAGGGAAGAGGGGGAGGGGTAGCTGAGGCACAAGTTATCCAGGCAGAAGCTCTTGTTCCAGGCCTGGAGTGTCCAGAAGACTATCACTGTGTTCATCAGGAACACTTCTCTTTTGGACTGCAGCCTGTGACCCGAGAGACAAGCTGGGTGTGGCCCTAGTGAAATGCCTGTGGTTGCTGCAGCATGTATGGATATTAAGTTTGCTCCGTGCACCTGGTGTGGGGAAGGATGGTCATGACCTCAAACTCAAGGGTCTTCAGGGTCTGGGTAGGTATCACAAAGAGGAGAACAAACTGGTTGCAAATGTGGAGGTTGTGTGAGTGGCACTTTGTGTGGACTGGAAATGTAGGCCCTGTCCAAACCGTGCAGCAGCTATCAGACTCCACCTGTTGGCAGCACCTAGAGATAAGTGCCCTGCTACTACTCTGACTTGTGGAGGGAAGTCCCACATCCAGGAGGAGGGATGAAATGGCATGTCTGGCAAGGGGAACCACAGGAAGCTCACATATCACCTCAATGTTGAGCACGGGATCCATCGACTGGCCACGGAGAACAAGGTTGTGAAGAGCCTTGGATGCCTGGGCTCCATCCTACCACTCTTGGGGGCAGTGAGGCACTTTACTGAGAGGATCACTCTCAGCAAATTCCTCTAAGAATGGTTCTTGAATTCTGATTGAATTCTGTATTCTGATCCTTATTCCCTCTTCGGCCCTCCAGGGTCATCGGAATGCTGGGCACCCTGCATGCATTCTTTCCATAAGCCCCCTGCCTTCAAGAATATAAAATATTTATCTTCTCTACCTGATACAGCACGGCTGAAGTCCTCAAAATTAAATAACCAATGCTGAGTACCCAGCTAGGGGTAGGGAGTTAGAGGAAGGACAAGAACGTGGTGACTGGCTCCTGGGCTTTTCCAGTACTGGTGTCCTGTAGCAGGCAGGTGGAGAGGGAGGACAGGGTCCCAGAGAGCTGGGTGCTTCACTGTGCTCTGTTCATTGAGGGCCTTCTTTGGCCTTGGCCTTGAGGAACAGCTTCAGCTGTCCTTACTGTTGCCTCTTTCACAAGTCTTCAAATATCTTGATACTTATTTGTACTTGGAAATAGCAAAAAAGCAATGAAGGAGTGTTAGGAACATAGTCAGCATCCTTGAGGAGGCTCCACGGCCCAGTTTTTACTTTCCAGTTGATAAGTCTGGGCATCAGGGTTTCATCTCACTGTGGCTTGAAAACTTGGAGCTAGGGGTGCTTGCAAAAGATGGAAAATGGCTCTTTTGGCTTTTCATTTTCAACTGAAAAGCAAGTTATTTCTCACTTCATCTACAACTGAAGGATTTGAGGGGTGTTTTTTTTTAAGCAAAGAGAAGGTGTGTCATTTTAATGTTTCTTTTTTTAAAATTTTAATGCTTCTCACACAACAAAAAAAGTCATAGAAGGAAATTATTTGTTCCAAATGTATTTTGGTTCTTGCTTATCTTAGTTTTGGTGTTGGCAATGATAGTGCTAGCACTCCAGGATTACTTTGAACTCCCTACTCCCAGTTCTCGTCTGGGAGGAGGCCTCCAAGTACTTTTTGCTTCAAGTTGACCAGTGAGCAGCAATGACTGACTTTCCCACTTCAGTAGTCAAGTGAGGTGGGGCTGTAGATTAAGCACAGTTAAAGGATTACATTTAAGAATACTTTCTCCAGGGCCCAGCATCTTCATTATTCAAATTTGGGATTGGGGTTAATAGCATGTTCCCATGAAATCAGGTAATTATTTTAGTGATCACCCAGAAAATTCAGCCAGGAAAAGGCTCGGATTCACTAAGCCACTTGTGTCAATATCTTGAAGGCAGAATTGACAGGGAATGCTTTAGGAATGACCCTAGGCAGGTTTCTTTTTCTAGCCCTATTGATTAACTGGATTTTCAGCAATGTTTGCCTGTCTTTGCTAAAATTGGAAAAAGGATATAGTATTCTGAAGTAAATTTCCCTAGAGCACATCTATTCATTTCAAAGAGCAAAACAAAATAAAGCAACACCTTCTTCAATATATGGGAGATGCAGAGCCCTGTAGTGACATGCAGGATGTAGTCAGAGGTTATAGGCAGTGATGTGACAAGGAATTGGAATGTCCCACATCCTATTTTTTTAAAAGTAAAGTAAATAATTTGGCTCACGTAGAAGAAAGGAAAAAGAAGACGATAACCCATCTAGTATCTCCTCCTCCTTTGTCCCTCATCCTCATCTCTGCCCCACCCCCACCTCACCAATGGAATAGGCCATTAACCTTATACAGCTCCCTCCTAAACAGGGCTTTGCTTCGAGTGCTCCATATACCTAAGGGGAACAGTGTGGGGAACAATGGAGGGCCTTGGGTTTCAGAAGAGAGAGGCTGAGGAAGGTTGCCATGAAGCTCGAGGTAAAGGACATTTTTTGGAGCCTAGAGAAAGTAGAGAAATGAGAAGAGTGGACCAAAGGGATGGAACTATAGCAGCCCAGCCCAGGGACTGGACTGGGGATTGGATACACAGCATGCAGACACAAAGGTAGGCTCAGCCTGGGTCTTTCGTCTGTCCTCGTGGCTGGTAGTGTGCAGAATGCTCAGGTTGACAGTCACAGATTTGGGAACCAGTCTGGCTACATGTTGGAGGTTGTGGCCCACTGGGAGAGAGATGGGCCAGCCATCTGGCTGAGGGGTGAGGGCATCACCTTCTGTGCAGGGTGTTGGTGTTGACCCAGCTGGCATCAGGCAGCATCAGGTAGACCTGGAAGCAGGGAATTTCTGGTGCTGTTGCAGATGCACTAACTCCTCTTTCTTGGGTGCCAGGACAAACTCAGACCTTCTCAGAGATGGGGGATGCTGCTAACAACCTCAGGGAAGGCTGAGTGTGAAGTGGAGATTCTTCTGAGAGAAGCATAGCATTGAAAAGCTCAGAATTTTTGTGAGGATTTAGATAAATTTGGTTGGAGGCACAAAATCCAATGTGGTAAAGGAGGAGAACCAAGAGCTGAAGGAGATCCAGACGTGTAGGCTGCATGAAGCCAGTTCCCAGGGTACTCCTGAGGGTAGGACTGCCAGACTGCACACTGGCCATGCACTTAGGTTTGAACAACACATAAGCAATGAACACTGCTTTAATGCATATTCATCCTAAATGTTGCACTTTTTTATTTTTTGCTAAATCTGGCAACTGTAGCTGAAGGAAAATTACAGGTAATTTTATTTCTTCCTTTGACTCTGTATTTGGTAAATTATCTCATGAAGGAGTGTTATTTTGGTATCATGGGGGGAAGATTCTAATTCTATATGCTCTAATTCTCAAGCAAATGACAGTTGTGTTGTTGGGTTGGGTTTATAGCAGTCTGGAGACAGGGAGGGATAGTAGAACAGCATGATTGTGCCACCAGCACCATTGCCAGGTACAAAGCCCCAGACTATGCAGCGCCTTCCAGCCTTCTGCCCTTACTGTCACATATCAGTTGTTGTCACATTCAATCTCCTTAAAACTCTAGGTTCCCTCCATTCCTCCCCCAGGAAATCCATTAACTGCCTCTGTGCCCTGAGGCCCCAAGCCTCATAGATCTTTCCTGTCCATCAGGCCTTTCTTGGCAGAAAAGGGGCCTTAGCACCACTGTCTGCTGATCTTACAGATTAAGCAGCCATGTCTTTCGCTTCCTGATGCTGAACTCCTGAAGATCCTTACCAAGAAGTTACATATTCAGTTGGGATTGGGGAAGATGAGTTCCAGGATACCCCACAGATACCAAAATCTGTGGATAAATCTCTCACATAATGGTGCACCAGTATTTGCCTATAATCTACCCATATCCTCCCATACACTTTAAATCATCCCTACATTATGTGTAATACTAAATACAATGGGCCAGGGATTTAGCTCAGGGGTTATGCTGCCTGTCTAGCAAGTGCAAGGACCCGAGTTCAATTCCCAGTACCAAAAATAAGAAACCAAAAACAACTAAATACAATGTAAATGCTATGTAAAAAGCTATATTGTATTTTTATCTGCATAACTTTTATTGTTGTACTCTTATTCCTTATTCCCCTTTATTCAACTATTTTCAACATAGATTGGTTGAATCAGCAGAAGTAGAATCTGTAGATGCAGAGAGCTGACTGGAAAATTTATAGACTCTCAAATTTGTAATCTTATTCAATGTTGAATCTTTGCTTATTTTTAGCCTATTTGAATTCTTAATGAAATTCTGTTTAAAAATATATTTGGATTTTATATATATATGTATATATATATATATACACATATATATATCCAAAGCATCTTAAAATATTTTAAATCTAAACTATTATCAGAGCACTCATCTGAATCTCACTGTTTAGCACTAATTATAAACAATCCAGTCTTGCCATTGTCTTTAATGGCTTTATAAGTGTAGGCTTATCTTTCAAATTAGACTATAAAATGTCTTTTGCGTCTCTAATACCTCTCAGAGCACCGCCATAGAATGGAGCACTTGCGGTACATGTTTAATGATGTGTCTGGCTCTGCTTAGCTCGGGTCTTCAGTTTGCTCTTCTTCTCTCTGCCTAAGCCCCTCCCACCCAGAACCCTCACCATTAAAAACCATCACTTTTCTTAAGGTCTCATTCAGTTTTCTACACCATCACTTTTAACATCAATATCCCCCAATGGACAAGTTAAACTCTAACTGGCACATCATTCAGTATCACACTTCAGCTGTTAAGGTGCCCTGAATAAATCTCCACTTACCTCAAAACAGGGGCAAAGGTATGTGCTCTTGCTGTCTATGAGAATGTTTGGTAACAAACATCAAGTATATCCAACTATGTTTTGTCCATGTAAACTTGGATAAGTGTTACCATGTGATGTTATCTAAAGGAACAAAATATATTTCCCTAACAAAAGCAGTATAATCTTTAAAACTATATGTATTGGTCAGTTTTTTCTTGCTATGACCAAATCCCTGACATTGACAACTTAAAAAAGGAAAGGTTTATTTTGCTCACAGTTTCAAAGTGGTCAGCTGGCTCTAAAGCTTTAGGGCTTTGGCAAGGTGCAAATATCATGGTAGAGGGAAGCTGCTCATCTCATGGCACCTGGGAAGCAGAGAGAGCAAGAGCACACCAGAGGAAGGTGCCAGAGACCAGATAATATTCCCCAAGGTCATGTCCCCTAGAATCATCTCTCTCCAATCAGTCTTTACCTCGTATTTCGATCACCTCCCAGTAATGCCATCAAATCACAGTCTTATGAATGAGTCAGTCAATCCACTGATGAAGTTGGAGCCTTCATGATTCAACCACCTCTGAAGATACCCTACAGACACACCCAGAAGTGTGCGTGACTAATTTCCCAAGCATTTCTCAATCTAATCAAGTTGATAATCAAAATTAATCATCACAATATAGAAAAACAACCAAACTTTAATTTTCTCTTACCATAATCATTCTATATGTGTCCTCCAGTGTGTTTCCAGGTACAGGTGTATGTATATGTATGTATTTACATGAAATTATATGGCCACACACATAAATAGCTACCTATCACAAAAGAAAGGCACCTGACATTTTGTCTTTTTTTTTCTAATTAAGCAATATATAGTAAACATTTTCCTGTGACCAGTGCCTTATAATTAAACATTTGGATTGTTTCCAATTTTTCTGTGTTATAAATAATTATCTATAAAGTTCTTATTTATTTACCTTGTACTTACCTCTGCAATATTATTTTAGGGAAAGAGTTGCTAGACAGGCAGTAGTTGGCAGCATAAATTTATAAGACTTCAAATATTTAGCTTAACCCATTCTGTGAAGAGGCTTTACTATTTGCACTGTGCCTTGAGGATCCTATCCAGAAGGAGGAGGAGGATTTTGGAGTCCTAACTGCTATTTACTCCAGTTCTTTATTGGGAACTGGGGGCAAGGTACAGTGGGGTGAGCAACAACAGCTGCTTCTTTGGACTACAAAATGCTTTGGTATTTCTAGCCACCAAATCATATCCTGGCCATTCTATTAGATGAATTCACTCATTATCCCACAAATATTTATCTGAGTATATATTGTGTGCCATGAACTGCTCTGGGTGTTAAAGACATACAAGTGAACAAAACCAAGAGTCAGTAGAAACTGTTTTCCTGCCATAGAAAATACCTACATCATTATTTTTTATGAAATTTCCCCTGATCATGATGCATATATTCAGCACTATAGTCAGTGTAATAGGGCAGGAACATTTCATATATTTGAAGGAGACAAGCCTAAATAAAATGCACTTATACACACACACACACACACACATACCAAAACAAAGAAAAGGAGAACTAATATTTTGGGAGCACATGTAACAATGGTTGGGGTGATAAAAAAGCTGCAGGAATTCAAGAGAGGACTTGTATTTGCTGATAGCTTTCCAAGTATCAAAAGACCTTTGGGCATGCTCTAGTCCAGTTCATTCACTTTCTGGCTGTAGACATTGAGGCTCCAAAAAGGTAAGGGAGAGAGCAAGAGGTAAGCACTTTCCATGTCCAGGGACACAATTTTATCAGAGACAGGCAGGGATGCCTCAGAGATCAAATATAGGGGGGGTAAAAACAAAATAGGAAGGAAGGCATTGACAATATCTCAGAATTTTACAAGAAAAGCAACAGTTTTCTACCTCCAAAATTTGGACTGAATCCTTGACTACCATTCCCTCCATACCTGCACCAAGTCTGGCCCAGCCAGGACAGATGTATCTTTGAAGCTGCTTGGTAAATTCTTTGTAATTGCCTGTGGGAGGGCGTGAAGGGTCACACGGAGGATTTTGGCTTCAGTTCGTGCAAACAAAACAAACAAACAAATGACAGCAAAGATGGTGCAACAAAGCTGACCTAGGTGTTTTGAGAGCTGTTCCACTCTATATGACAGAAGGAATAGGAAAAGAACCTATTTGATACTTTTAAAAACTTTTTTAAACTTTATATTTCTATTCAAATTATACATGTACACTATATTTGTGTATAAAACCAAATATTTCTAGTTTTGTTATAAAAAAGACTAGATGCTCATTGTTCACTACCTCAAATTTCTCTCTTGCCAGAAACAGTAAGTTTTACTCTCTCAGCTGATTATTTTGGTATTTATGTTTATGTCCCTGGATAACACCCCTGTGTTGTGCTTTTTGCTATGTCCCTGTTAGCCTTAAGTAACTTCGTCTTATGGATGATAACACTCATCAATCTTTCTTTCATGTTGTCCCAACCCTTCTTTCCCTGTCCAGTAACACTGTATTTAGAGCAGATCTATGTTTACTTTGATTCATGCTTTCTGTAACTGATCTATGCACTAAATGGTGAGGATTTTTACTTTCCTGTGTCTTTTGTTTTCACTAGAGTAAAAATCTTGTTTGTGTAATTGTCCATGTTTCCCTAATTCAACTCCAATTTCTTTGCCAGTTGTCTGTCTACTTAAGAGGATCACATGTGTCAGCTTCTCTACTGATTTAGTCTTTGTGAAGAAACCTCTCCCAGGGTCTCCTGCCCTACTAGGCATGCACTGACTCATTTCCACAACAAGCTTGTCCTCCTCCTGACCCTTGATGCCCACCCATCATTTGAGTTGGTGCATGCAGATTTGTCTTCCCTTATTTTGGTGGAGTACATTCTTCCAGAAAATTGTGTATGGGCAATAGATTTTTCAGAATTTTGATTATATGAGAATGTCTTAATTGGTTGTTTAGCTGGGCCTAGAATTGTTGCTTGGAAACAGTTGCCCTCTAGAATTCTGAAGACCTGGCCTTCTTGCTCCCAGTGTTGCTGCTCAGCAATCTCTTGCCCTCCTGAGGCTTAAGCATTTTGCACCTGATTTCTTCCCCTTGTTTTTGAAAATGGTAGGATCTATTTGAAGCCAGTGTTTCAAATTTTCTAATTGTGTACCTCTGTGTGGGTCCATTAGGCCACTCATGGCCTTTCCATGCCAGAAAATGTCTCAGGTTTGGGAAATTTTGTTGGATGATTTATTTGACTTCTCCTTTATTTTTTCTTCTACTTTCTGAAGTTCTATGCTTCATTATCAGAATTCCTGGACTAGTTTAATCTCTTTTTTGTCCAATTTTTAAACTTTTTTATTTTTTGCTTTGCTTTCTGGAAGATTTCCTCAATTGTAACTTAAAAGTTCTTCAGACTTACTCTTATATTTTCAATTTCTAAGAACTCTGTGTATGTGTTTATGCATATATACATATATATTTAAATATAATATATATTTCTATGTAAATAATTTTATATAGCTATATTTATAAAAATAGGTTTGAGGGGGTATTGTTCCTTATTCTAAATAGTAGTGTCTAAACAGCTCTATTTTCTATTTGTTTTGGTCTCTAGTGATATTAGATTTCTTTAGATGGGTGGTAATTCTTTGTCTATTTGACTATCTATAACAAAAACTTACATAAATCCTACTACATGCCAGACATTGTTTTAAGCACTTTACAAAGATCATTTCATTTAATTCAATGAAATAGGAAAATCGTTATCTCCAGTTTAGGAAGGGATGTGTTTTTGTTTAAGTTCAGGAGTCAAAGAATCATACTGGAAGCTCTAGGATGGAGGCAAACATGTCAATTGCAAATGTCATCTTGATGTGTCTGGAACTCCAGTGTCAAGGTCATTAAGTTTTTCTTTTGTAGTATACTACCAAGATCCTGCCTAGAGAATGAAGCTTTGGCCCCCAGACCTCTAGGAATGAGGGAGATGGTCCCAGGGGATTCCAGCATCCCTTTTCCTCAGCAGTCCTTGCCTCTCCCAGGCCAAAGATGCTTGGCATTGCCTTCTCTCATCCTTTTTCAGAATGGGGGAGAGGTAATCATCTGGTCACATGGACTTGGAAAAGGAACACAGAAAGGTATCTGCTTCATAAACAGACCTTCAACCAATTCTCCTGGTTTTAGTGCCCCTCACCCTCACCTCCACTTTTCAACGTGCCTAATGCTGCCAATTCTCAAGCCTTATGGGGATTCTGGCTTCAAATCGGGTTGATTTCCCACATTCTGTACTGTTGGCTTAGGATGCAATTTTTTTTCTCCATTTTCTTGGGTCTGCTAAGTAAATTACCCCTTATCTAGTTGCTTTGTGGGTTTCCAATTTTAGTGTTGTTTTCTACTTTCCAATTTTCCCCATTTATGTGGGTTTGTGCCTTAAAAAATCCTTTTACTGGCATCCTAATGGGGATTCAGTAGGGAATGAAATAAAATGTTTTTCTCTTTATATAAACCTCCCTGCTGTTCAAATTCCCTCTTTCTTTTCCAATCTATTTATTCTTCTACCTAGAAATCACCATAGTAAAATCATAGAACAGAGAAGTGCATAATCTTAGTTGTAAGGTGGAAAATACTATATTCAGAAAAGGAGCAGGAGGGATGAGGTAGGACACAAATTACATGATGTGTATTTGAAAAACATATTGACATACTAATACATAATCTGCATCTCAATACTTTTTTAATACATATTTTAAAAAACAAGGATGAACAAAGTCTTGGTTTATGAGATTACACTAAAAATTCTGCACTTCTCCCTTAGGGCTTACACCTCACTCAGGACTTTATTTCAGAATTTCCAAGAGAAGATGATAACTTAATTTTGATTTAAAGGTTTTCATCATTAGTTTTTTTAAAAAGGCAGGAGGAGGATTGCTGCAAGCAAAGATTGGCCTAATTGAATAAACATGGCCCCAGTAGTACATTGGACTTTGGATCCCCAGGCTGGACAGCCTTATAGCAGAGGTCAATGGTGTCCAAATTCTGAGGTACTCAGTGCAGGCCTGTGTCCTGGTGTCTGGTAGATGTGTTCATATCTTCCTTTATCGGAATTTTCATTTACATTTCATGTTCATTTCTTTCTCTTTTTATGATGAGGATAAAATGGATCTTAATTCCATTTGTACAGCAGAATTACCAGTGGAACTTTTAAAAACACTCTCAGACTTTATATAAGCCCTACTAAATCAGATATTTTGCAGGCTTGAGGACCTTTATAAGACAGGAGCCCTGGAAATGAGACTCTAAAGGTAGATGACCTAGAAATTATAAGCAACAGTGAACATTGGATCTGATCTCTCCTCTCTCTCTCTCTCTCTCACTCCCTCCTCCTCCTTCTTCTTCTTCTTTTCTCTTCTTTGTCCTTTTCTTTCTCCTCCTCCTTCTCCTTCAGAAAAGGTTCACCACTTTCATCACATTCCCATAAAAAAACTCTCATCACTACACTGTATTATGTATTATGTTACACTACATAATTATTTGTTTTCTGTTTCACTCAATACAATAAATGCAAAAACTTTGTCTGCTGTCAGTATCTGCAGGACAAACATGGTCCCTTTTCCATTATTACAGAAATACTGGTTAAATGGATGCATGAGTAAATAAATGAATGGAATTCATACACTCCCCTCTCTCCCAAAGGCCACCTATCTAGAACAAAGTGCAATGGAAGATCTAAATGGAAACTAGATCTTTATTCAGATTCCACAGGCACAGAGCTGGACTGACGCTGGGAGATGAGAGATTGGGGTGGATACGTAGGTCTATGTGCCAGTCCTAACCCCAATCATTTGCAAACTCTATAATCACATTCAGGATTCTTACTGGTAGAGTATTTTGAAACAGAATTATGACTTCTGGTATAGTCTATCTCCCTGAGTTCTTTTGTAGCTCTCTGGCCTTATCAGATGCAGAAGGGGCCCACTATCTCTTAAACACACACACACACACACACACACACACACACATCCTGGGATACATGGCTACTAAGCAGATATTCACCATTTTGTGGCTTTGTCTCTGGTGAGAACTTAACTGATGACTTTGTCCAATTGCATGGACAGAGGTTTTTCACTGCTTCAGTCACCAAACGCTTTGTCCTACCTCTAGACTTTCAGGAATGATGTCTGGTAAGCACTGGGAGAGGACAGAAAGAGTAGGGGTAGTAGTCAAGGGAAATCATGAGAGAAGTACAGTTTGAGAGCTTATAGGTCAGTGTGATTCAATCATCCAGGAATGTCATGCTAAGAGACAGAAGCTGGTGTTGAAGACACTTGAGAAGGCCTAAGAGAGGGTGGAGGTGACATAAACCAGATTACTTACACTTATACTTTCCTTCTTTCCTATTATCCTCTTGATATCACTGCTAATCCTTCGCTTATTGCCCTTAAAGGAGCTCTCAGGGACACCGCTGCTTTTTGCACAACAGGCCTCATAGCCTGGGAATGTTACACAACTTGGAATAGAGTCACTTGTGGCAGAATTGAGGCCATGTATAAGAAATCAGTGTGGAGTTGAGGAAGATGTAAAGAGTCTCTCTCTCTCTCTCTCCTCTCTCTCTTCTCATTTTTTTTTCAGTGCTAGGCATTGAACCCAGGGCCCCATTCCCACTAGGTAAACTCTCTCCCACTGAGTTGTACTCAGAAGCCTGTGTTCCAAGTTAAGACAAGCTAGCATGTGGTGCACCTGGGTGTTCTGATGGTCACTGGCTGGGAGGCATAGTGAGGTGGTAGAGGGGACAAGGAAATAGCTCTGCCAGATGCTGCTCAGAAAGGAGACCTGATGCTCCTAAATCCTATAGGCAGGGATGGCTCTCATGCCTTTCCTTCCTCCCTCTACTCTTGCCCTTATATGACATTTTCCTTTCCTTTGTCGCTGACAGAAATCTTGAATGGCCCTCAAGATTCCTGCCAGGAGTATGTGCCCTTTGTCATCTCTTCCCTTCGAGTGTGGGTGCTTAGGTTCAGGGCAAAGATGAAGGGATTTTAGGCATGTAAGGAACATTGACTTCAAGTAAATCAAAGGGAGCTCATCCTGGATGATCCCGACCTTATTAGGTGAGCACTTTCAAAGATGGTCTGGAAGTCAGAGATAGGACAAATCAGAGAGATTTGAAGCAGCTGGCTGCCCTTCTGTTGGCCTTTAAGAAGCAGTCACCATATTGTACAAAGGGCCACAAAGCAGAGGACAGCGGATATCCCTTAGATCATCTAGGGTCTCACATCTACAACCACAAGGAACTGAGTTCTGTCAAAAACCAGTGAGCTTGGAAGAGCCCCAAGCCATAGATGAGATTGCAGCCTGGGCCAGCAGCTTGATTTCTACTTGGTGGGACCTTGAGCTACAACCTATGCAAATACCTGGACCATAGGAACTGAGAGATGATTTATGTGTGTGAAGCTGCTACGTTTGTGGTAATTTGTTACACAGCAATGGAAAACAAAAATAATGGTTATTGTGTGTGAGGTCCTGGGTCTAATGGCCAACACCATAAAAAAAGAAAAAAAAAACCCAAATACATCTTTTAAAGCTCATTTTAATTTAGTTCAACTAGTATTTCAAGTATGAGTGTAGGCATTGTGGGGAGGAGACAGGCAATCTTTCAGATTCAAGCTAAACTGCTGGTATTTGAACCATAGAAGCACTTACCAATTGGGTGAACATGGAGAAGTTACTTAATCCCTCTGAGCTTCAGTTTCCCCAGGAGAGATGTTGACAATAACAGCATATCACATAGGTCACTGTGATTAATAAGTGGTTTAATATCTATCATGCACCTAGAGCATTGCCTGGCTGGTGAGTAAATGTTCATGTTGTACTCTTGGGTCTGAACTTCATGAGGTACTGAAGGTGTCAGGAGAGTAACCCTAAAGAAAATATATAGTGTTAGGCCTTTTGTTCAGGGATCCTGAACTGGCTGTTACTGCTTTTCCATTACAACCCTAAACAGCAGATCGACCATTACCTATGAAAATGTAGTTTTGGATGCCATGGTCGTAGCCAAGAGCTTGTCTTCTCACCCATCCTCCACACCTTTGGGTAGGAGCTTTTCTTTTAAATCATAATGCTATGGAACTTTGGACAATCAACTCTAGAAATCAGTGCAAACACTGTGAATTCCCAGTTGTTCAAAGGTGAAATCAGTGTCCAGGTCTTTAACACTTTTATTCTCTTCCAGCCTAGGAACTGATGAATTTCTGACATTAGCTCCATCACTATAAGGCAGGATGTGTAACTGAAGGATGTCCCAAATAAGGGACTTTCACTAGTTAGTAACAAACTCCTTAAAAAAGAAAGTTTTATTGTCATTTTTACAAGGTAAAGAAGAACCAAAACATGTGGCTCAGGGAAGTTTTAAAAATTGAAAAGCCAATGTTCTGACCCCATCTCTGACCTTCCCCAGTGGACAGATGACTCAGCCTTTCTGGATGTTTTCTTCCTTATCTGTAAACCAAGAAGGTTTCCTTCCAGAGAGATGGCATCTCTATTCTCTGAAATCCATCAGAACACATAAAGGCCAAAACAAAACGTCAACCATGATATTACTAGAGTCACCTCAGTCTCACACCATAAAATAAAAAAAATTCATTCATTCATTCATACATATATATTGCATCTATTCAACAGATGTGCTGTGTACCTCTGAGATGCCAGCACTTTCCTGCATGCCAGGAAATGTAGCTGCCAAATATAAACAAACCTGAGCCAAAAGGAAGGAGAGCACCAAGGTCTAATAGCATTTTCCTATTCAAAGCAGGAACAGATTTAGAAATGAGCATAAGTGTTCCTAGGGGATGGTAGTAAAGAATTTAACTAAGAAAGGTCTGGTCTTTGCCCTCTGCTTCTGGGAGGTAATCTCTAAAGCCCCTGGAATGCCTGATAGGAATGTTTTTGTTTTTCTGTGAACCTCGAGTCATTCCAGATAGTCTAACAGTGTGATTTAAGCAGGGAACTTTGAGTCCCATGGTATCTCAGCTTCATGTTCGGAGGGGGGGCTGGAGACTGTATGGCCAGTCAACCATTCCTAGTGACACAGCCCTGATAAAAGTTCTGCACACTGAAGCCTGGCTGAGCTTCCTCAACTGGCAATATTTTGTGTGTATTATCATACATCATTACTGGGAAAGCAGCACTATTCTTAACCCCGCTGGGAATTCTGCTTGGAACTTTCCTGAACTCTGCCCGTGTGCTACTTCCTGTGGCTGATTGTCATCTGTGTCCTTTCACTGTAACTGGAAGTATACAGTGAGTTCTGAGTACTTTAAATGAATTAGTTTACTTAAGGGGCTTTGAGGAATCCCAAACTTGCAACTGTGAGAGTGAGGATGATCTTGTGAACTACTCATTCCTAATGTTACAGGGTCCTTCTCCATGGATATGGAATAAGGGATGACATGACAAGTAGGAGGTCAGGTTGGAGGAGAGGACTCCTATTATGATTTAGATATGATGTGTTCCCCAAAAGGGTCTTTGGTTGAAGGTTTGGTTGCTGATGGTCATTTGTAAGTGACTGGATCATGAGGGTTCTAACTCAAGACCATGGGATCCTCACCTGATGATATTACTGGGATGGAAACTTAGGAGGTGGGACATACCTAGGTGAAGCAAGTGGATTATGGAGGTGTGACCTTGAGGGCTACATCCGGTCCCTGGCCCATTCCTCTCTGGCTCATTCTCCCTCTGTCTGCTTTCTGGCTGCCATGAGTTGAACAGATCTGCTTCACCATGCCCTTCTGCCATGATGTTCTAATTTACTTCAGCCCCATAGTGGTGGACTCAGCTAACCATGGACTGAAACCTCAGAAGCCATGAGCCAAAATAAACCTTTTCTATTTTAAGTTGACTTTCTCAGGTACTTTGTCAAAGCAATGAAAATCTAACACAACTCCCTAGGCTGTCTTCCTTCTCTATTACTCAGTTCCATGCCTGGGAAATCTCTTGAGATACCCTACTGGTCCTAAAGTTGGTGACTACCAAAGCAAGAGAGTTCCTCTTTCATGGAAGGAGAGGCAAACAAAGGAGGAATGACCAGAAACAATACTTTTAGGGCCTTTTCCATGGCTGTTCACTCCCATCTCTTTTGCAAGCACCAGTCACCTTTGAGGTTGCCATCAGAAACCTGCTCTCTCATGAGAATTTAAGTACATTTAAAATGATGCTTAGGGAAAAAAAAAGGAGAACAGTTCAGAATAATCCACAAACAGGATTCTTGGGCAGTCAATAAGATGGAATAGAATGTTTCATCAAAGACAATGTGTTGGGCCAGGGATTTAACTCAGTGGCACTGCACCTGCCTTGCAAGCACAAGATTCTGAGTTTGATCCCTGATACCAAAAAAAAAAAAAAGGCAATGTGCCTTACCATCCACCTCAAATTTCTCATACTCTGATAATGCACAGAAAAAAAGAAAATGATGGGAAGGACTACAACTACAAATTCTAAAATATTCTAATAGAAGAATTGCTCCAGGAAACTGAAGATATTTTTAGATAAAGCTTCTATGCAGTGTTAAAATTTTAAAGCCTTATTGATTATAATAATATAATATAATAGATAATAAAATAGATAATAAAATCTAACATCTATTGAATATTTACCATGTGCCTAGACACTGTTCTTAATGTTTTGCATGTATTAACCATTTGAAATCCGCAGTATTATTGCTATCTTCATATTACATGGCCTTAAACAGGTTTCCTAAGTTCAATGGTTAGTGGTGTATATGGACTTCAAGCCCACTTGGTTGGCCTGTCAAACTCCATGTATCTTAACTGAAACACTTGAAGGATCTTAACCAAACAGACCATAGTAGAAACTTACATTGATTCCAACAAGAGAAAGCTTAACTGGCTACATTATCTGAATATGATGAAATGGTGTAAGTAGCAATTATTGGAGAATTATTTTTTACCACTCTATCTTAATAAATCTACCATCTGAATGAAATGGACAATTTTCCTAAGAAAATATAATTATTCAAAATGAAAATTTATAAAGAAAGCAAATTCAAATTAATGACAAGAATAAAGACAGGAGAATAAATTGAGAATGAAAATTGTCAGAGTGCCAGGCCTGGAGAGTTTTAAGGGTGAATATTTCAAGAAACATTAATTATGGTGTTTTGCAAATATTCCAGAGCATTAAAAAAGTATGGAACACTTTTTGGGTTCCTTTTCTTCACAAGACCAGCATGATAGTAATTCTAGGAGCCAATAAATGTGACAGATGCACATGTTCACCTGTGCATACACATGGCCCAGGTGTCACCTAGGCTGCTTTGAGCAGCAAGTAACAGAATTCAGCAGTAAAAAGTGGCATTAATGCAAGATCATTTATTACAAAACCTAACAGAAGCTTAGGGGTAGATGTTTTCATTGTTGGGTCAGGCATTTAATGAGTCTCTTAGAGACCACAGTTCCAGGGACTCTGTCCTCATAGGTGATAAGAAAGCAGAAGCAGATAGGTGGGTTACGGAGCCAAAGCTAAGTCCAAAAATCAACTTGTGGGCCCATGCCAACTGGTCATCCACTCCTATTCTGTGTTCTGATGTGCTGATGCCCTGATCTTGTGTCTGTGCTGTACTTATTTTTAAATATTTTGATTATCACCCCTTGAATATACTAAGTATTTTTGAAAATTTAGTATCTTCTAAAATTAGTATCTTAAATCAGCAGGGGAGGTATGGCTTATACAGATATATCTGCTTCATTCTTTAAAATTAAATAAAAGTGATTCCCAGCCTTGCTTATCCTAGTGGCTATGACCAAAAGTTCCAAGATTAAAATGCAGAGGTGGGGGGAGGGACAGAGAACAAGATTACTAAAAGAAAACAGGTATGAATTCTCTTTATAATCTTGGCATAAGAAAGATATTTAAAGCATTATGTAAAATATATACAATAAAGAAAACAACTGATAAAATTGAAAACTTCAAAAAGTGCAAATTTTTTGCATGGAAAAAGGATATCCTAAAAAAAGGCAAAAGTGAAAAAAAAAAATATATATATATATCCTGCAAAAACTTCTTTGTAAAACATCTGACTATAAAGGGCTAAGTTCCCTTTTGTATAAATCATGAGACCTCTTACCAACCAAAGCCCAATAATTAAGACAAAGTACACACCATCGATGATACTTCATTCATATGAATCTCATTCTTACTTTATTTGTTCCTTTGCTCACTAGATAACACCCAATGTCAGCTAGTGTATGGGAAAATGGACACATTCATATGTTTATTAGCATAACTTTTTAGAATGACTTTAGACTTTATTCTAATTTCATCAGTTTTTCCACTAATGTTCTTTTTCTGTTCCAGGTTACAACCCAAGATTCTAGATTACATTTATTATTATTATTATTATTATTATTATTATTATTATTTTGTACCAGGGATTGAACTCGGGTTCTTGCGCTTGCGCAGCAGGCGGCAAAACCACTGAGCTAAATCCCCAGCCCATAGATTACGTTTATTATTGCCTCTTAGTTTCCAATCTGTGGGAGTTCTTCTATCTTTTCCTGTCTCTTGACTCCTAGGTTTTGACTCCAACACCTGCACTCCAACAACTTCATTTGCTGTGACGGGAAAGACTAGTAAGGGACAAAGGAAAAGGACACGACTTGGAGAGCAACTGACAAATACCAGGAGCTTTACTTTGGAATATTATGCTATGATTTGAATGTATCCACCCAAAATACATGTGTTGGAAACAATCCCCAATGCAAAAATATTGGTGGTTGTGACCTAATGAGAAGTGTTTATGTCAGGAGAGCTTCACTCTCATGAATAAACTAATGCCAATTATAATAGGGCTTGAGGCTGCAAGCTTAATCTTTTTTTTTTTTTTTTTTTTGGTACCAGGGATCGAACTTGGGTCCTTGCGCTTGCTCAGCAGGTGGCGAAACCACTGAGCCAAATCCCCAGCCCTGCAAGCTCAATCTTTTGCACTCTCTCATCCATGGAATGTTTTTGCCATGTTATAACGCAGCAAGAAAGTCCTTACCAGTGGCTAGGCAGATGCTAGTGCCGTGCTCTTGGATTTCTCAGCCTCCACACCATGAACTAAATAAGTTTCTATTACTTATATATTACCCAGTCTATTGTATTCTGTAAAGTAGCACAAAGAGACTAATATCTCCACTACGTATCTAGATGATTATGTCAAGAAGGCATGTAAAGCAAGGGGCGACAGTGTAAATAGCATACCTCTATCCATTTTTAAATAATACATATGTATATAATTATATATACCTACATATTCATGAAATAACTAAAAGGATATGTAAAAATCAGTAGTTTTGTCTGGGGATAGGAATTGAATGGCTAAGTGTAAAAGAGAGAATTATTTCCCACTGGTTACTCTGTTGGTACTCTTTGAGTTCTGTACAATGTTCTTGCATAACTCATTAAATAATAACAACAAGCTTAACTGCCTTACTGAAAAACCCCAGTATAGGGAGGCTCTGGAAAGAACAGCCTATGGGGAGTCAGGGAGGAGGATGTCTTTATTGAAATACAGTTCAGCCCTGCCCAGTTTTAGAAATCATTTGTTGTGAATTGCTTGTGAGACTACATTAGTTTGACTTTAAGCCACCCACAAGTGAACTATAAAGACGAAAAGGGGACCATGACAATTGATAGATGACAAGTTCTATCGCCTAAGGTTGGCAGTATTTTCCTGCAGGTCTTCTGCAAGAGGAGTTCTGGGGCCTGGTCTTGTCCTCATTCTGCCACTAGCTAGTGGTGTGATGTGGGACAAGAACTTCCATTCCTCTGAGCCTCACAGAGAAGTGACTAGTTCATAAATTCATTGTTTCATTCATTCTGCCTGAACTGGGGTGTGTGTGTGTGTGTGTGTGTGTGTGTGTGTGTGTGTGTGTGTAAAAACCACCACAGAGCAATAAAAACCAAAGGCTGGTCTAGGGGAATCAGAGAGCAGCACATCAAGGAAACCACAGTAGAGTTGGGTGAAGCCTCTGGAGAATTACCATATCCTCTTTGCTGCCTGAGCCTCGCCAGACTCTTCACCAGGTCTCAGTGAATCACCAACTCACTTCCCACACAGCTCATTGCATGGATGGTGCTGAGGGCCAGTGAGTCTCCTTCAATTCTGCTGAGTCTCCTTTCCTGCATGAACCCCAGTAAGTATATGCTTAATAAGGCAGTGGTGTGTTGGAGTTCTACAGTGCAGGTCATTGAAATCAGCACGGGGACTGCTGGCTTTTATCAAAAGAAAGAACTGAACAGGTAGGGAGGGAAAAGGAAAGGAGAGGAGAAGAGAGGAAAGGAAAGGAAAGGAATACACATACATGTGTAAGTGATGAAGTCCAGAAGATCCTGCTTTGTTAACTTTCAAATTTTTCATGGTACACTTTACTTTATAGAAAATAAACTAAAACACCACTCTGGAGTCTCTGCTGTTCTTTTTAGGAAACAAATATATTTTTATTTAAAAGGTAAGGCATACTTTTACAAAAAGGCAATTTTATTTTTCTAGAAAATATTTAGAAAACATTTGGAAAATATAGAAATATATAATAGAAAAAACAAAACTCATGAAAGAGAAAAAGGTATTCTGTCAGCAAGGGTGTAGATTATTATAGTTGTTTGCAAATGTATCAAGAAAATGTAAAAAAGAAATAAAACAAAACAAAAAAGAAAATGTAGAATCTCTGTTTAATACTAAGCTGATATAAATATTAAATTAACTGTTGTCAATATTAAATATTGATATGCCATCAAGACATCTTATATTCCTCATGAACCTGGGCAGTGGGGAGCTCTAAGACTTCTCAATTCCTATCTGCTCTGGTTTAAGCATACTAACTTCAGTTTGGGAATCCAGGCTTCTGGCAGTCAATCCCCCATGCAGTGTAAATTGCACAGGTGTTGCTCCGACCCTGTCACTACTGAAGGGCTCCTGACCTCTTAGAAATCTAAACTAGCACTCATTGCTGAGGTCTTTGAGCTCAGCAGTTTACTTGTACCCCTCCTCCCAACACTACTGAATTCCCTTCGAGGTACTTGGCTTCCTGTGGGTCCTTTGCTAGCTGCAAACAGGCCACCAAGAACCAGAAAGGCATGGCCCACCAAACTGCCCAGCTCCTGCCAAAGCTGCCTCAGCTTCCTCCATGCTGAAAGTAGCCATAGGTGGCATTCTCCTACATGAAACCCAGGAAAGTAAGGTTCTGGCTCCATATCTCTCAGCTTCTCCAAAGCAATCTGGATGTTGAACTGCATGGCTGGCATATGTGGGGAGGGAAAAATAGGGATCTTGGCACTGCACCTTCTTTTTTTTTTGTATTAAATTATTTTATTGGTACATTGTAGGTATACAACACAATTACATTACTCATTGGGAATTGTACCTTTACATGATGCATCTTGGTTCTTATTTTT
>NW_004624778.1:11515564-11530809 GCF_000247695.1 Heterocephalus glaber | reverse complement strand
TTGCCAGTTCAGTGGGTCCAGGTGGTTGAGTATCAGAGTGTTCCATCTCATTTCCCTTTGGGGTTGCTGTAGGTGATCTGGAAGTCTTGTTTTGAGACTTATTTACGTGTTTTCTCATTTCAACTGGGGTGGGGGACTGTTAGCACCTGCATGGATTACCTCCTCTGAGCTGGGAGAGGTGGGACAGGGGCTGGGAGCAGTGGTAGGGATGGTGACCCAAAAGTCCTTTCCTGTGGGCTGGGAGCAGTGGGAGGGATGGTGGCCTGGAAGCCCCTTCCTGTGGGCCAGGAGCAGTGGGACAGAAGGTGGCCCAAAAGCCCTTTCCCCTGGGCTGGGAGCAGCGGAAGGGATGGTGACCGGGAAGTCCCTTCCTCTGGACAAGGAGCAGTGGGACGACGGCTCAGAAGCCCCTACCTCTGGGCCGGGAACAGTGGGACTCAGTACCTTGGTCTGGTGGTCTGGTGTCCTCTGCGTCTTTGTAGTGTGGAACCAGGTGGCTGCCTGTCTGCAACAGGGTAATTCGGTGTCTCCCACGTGACTCAGGACCTCGGTAGGGTGTGCACAGACCTTCCTGTGTGCAGCGGGCTGATTCGGTGTATTCCGTGCGACTGGGGACCTTGGTAGGGCATGGGCAGACCTGCCTGTCTGCAGCGGGCTGATTCGGCGTGTTCTCACCTCACCTTCTTATACCACATCAATCTTTCTCCTTTATTCTGCTCATCCAGGCAGGAGAGGTCTGCCTTAGTTTTTCCAATGTCCCTGGACCAGATGCTCTTGTCCTTAAGTCAGCAGACTTCATGGTTCAGCTACCTTGGTCAGAACTGGAAATGTCTTCCACAGTGGAAGAACTGCAGGCTTGAGTCTTCCTGGATGAGTCCTTGACACATTTAACAAGGAGCTTCAGGAACGTAACAATCTTGTTCCTCCTGACAAAGTCTGTCGCTCAAGACGTTTTTCCCTGCCCATAAAACTTACTTTGAGGGCCAGGGATTTAGCTCAGTAGTTCCTGCCTTGCAAGCACAAGGACCCAAGTTCGATCCTCAGTACCAAAAAATTAATTAATTAATTAATTTTTAAAAAACAAACTTATTTTGAGCATCAGAAGCAAATTATTAATTGTCTCTTTTTGTTACAGTAAGAATGCTATCTGCCCCACTTGTCTCTCCTCCCATCAACTCCTCTCCTTCCCCATCACCCAACACAGATGGATCTTACAGGCAGATTAAGTTAAAGTCAATGCATAAACCTATGAAGCAAAAAGGAAATTAATATACATAGAAATGTTACTAGAGTTACAACATTTTTAATGTGCAATCAATTAAGGGGGTGAACTGGTAAAATTAAACATTTTTAAGGATATATTTCTTGTTTATTTAAATATATAATATTTACTTCATAATAACTCAGTAAGGCTATTAACTGTTTCCTTATTTAATGCACATTTATCCTATACAATATTTTTGTTCTTAAAACATTTTATGTAGATATATCATTCTTACATAGTTATTTCTTTCATAATTTTATTCTTAGGAAATCTATCCAAAGACCATTTAACATATATATATATATATATGTGTATATATATACTGATTTACCTATGTTTTCTTTCACATTTTGTCAATTATTAAAATTTTATAATTTATCTTTTCCCTTTAATATGTGGGAATTTATTTTAGGATATAGAAGATGGTGGAAAATCTACACTTTGATTACTTCCAAATTGCCAATTGTCTTAGAATCACTTGAATATTCTAGAAACATAAATATTTATATAGCTGTATCTGGTACAGATGAATTAGTTTGTGCTTTTGTCCCTTAACTTCTTTTGAGTGTCAAGCATATTTAACCTTTTATATGCAAAGAAATTTTCCTTCTGAGTAATTTCTTTAGAAGGCTATGCATTTATTCTAAAGATACTTCCATTGCTTGAAAAACTCTTTGCTGAGTTCCTTTGGAAACTGTTCTTCGAAGCAGCTTTTGAGCCACACTGAAAACTAGTCTTACAACTTAACAGCACCCCAAATTACATCCTGCAGCTTGATTATATTCACTTTACCAGGTAATGTGGTTCAAATGACTCCTTCCTGTTTCCACAGGTTGAAGATGGGAAACAGGCTGAAGTTCAGTTTTGCTACATTTATTTCAAAGTCAGTCTTATGAGTTTCTGTTGCATCTGGTCAGTTGTGTACATGCTAATACACCAGTGAGAGTCAATCATCCTGCTCTGCACAAATGGCTGTAGCAAATTATAGTCTAACCTGACAAATAGAAGTATAAGAAAAAGTAATGTACACTTGGGAAGAAGATAGTCTTCCAGAGATACTGACCTCTAAACAAGCTCTGTGGGCAAGAGGGCCTTTGCCTGCAGGAAGACCCTCGTTGGATCTTGATGATCCAGGATCAGATTCACCAGTAGGGAGAATGGATGGTTTGGACTAGTATGATTGCTGTATGTTAGCACTAAAGTCCCTGGTTCCATTTAATTTTTTTCCAAGGCCCTACACATTTCTAACAACATTGACTGAAGGAAAGAAATGCCAAAATGGATATCCCTCTGGATTTTATACATTTCCCAATTTTCTAATTGCTACAGCTATTGCCAGAAAAGCACACTGAAAGAATGCCCCATGAGGAGAGGTCACAGAACACACCACAGGAGAGGATTGCAAATTCCAGTGATTACAAACAATTAAAGTGGGCAGCCAACATGTAATTTTCTTTTTAGGCATGGACATAGAGTGAGAAACAACTTACTGAGTTGGAAGAGATAAGAACAGAGCTGTTTCCCTTTGTGTAAAAATTATACTTGATCAAGTTGAGATTAAAGCTAATGTGCCCTCCCCTATTTGCTTTTGAAATTCAGGGATGTAGAAATTAGTGAAATTAAATTCACAGCTGCATTAGTTGCAAATAACAAAAAAATTGCATTTGATCTTACATAAGGAAGAAAAGAGGAGTGTTTGGTTTATGGGGGAAAAAGGAATTGAACATGCAAACAATGGGAGAAGCAGGAGTACAGTTGACTCTCTAGGACTACTGGAATTGTACCCCCAAATATAACAAGTACTACCTTCCTCTGTTCTGCATGTTGACTGACTTTTTTCCACATTGACCTCACTTTGTCTTACTGCAGTCCAGTCTCCACCATGTTTCAGAGAGGATGTCTGTTCTAAGCTCCTAAATTTTGTGATTTCTGCACTAGAGACATCACATGTTGCATTGTTTCTAATCTGAACTTCAAAAATCTTGCTATTGGAATGCTGCACAAATTCCCAGGTGTCATTCATACCATAAACAATGTAGATTTCAACAATTCCTTTATAGGTAGGACTTGAAGGGCTACTTTTCCCAGTTTGCACAAAGACACCACATGGGTCCATGGTGGCTCTGGGTAGGGGCATTCTTATCGACACAGATTGGGTCAGGGGCCCATTCCTGAACAAATCACGTGCAGCCATTGGGTTGAAATCCTGTAAAACTATGGGAGCCCCTCCAGGATCCTTATTTGTGAAAGAGGAGCAGTTTGTGGAGAAAGGACATGCAGGACAAGCAAATATTACTTGTTCCACTCTTCCACTCCAGCTGTTTAGAGGGCCAGTTGTACATTTTGTCTCTTCTTTGAAAAAAGTTCTTGCTTTTGCTCTTTTTCTTTGCTAAATTTAAATCTGATAGGATAATGACTGAGGCTTCATATATTTCCAGACCCAGGGCAAATAAAAATAGTATTCACTTCTTTTTTTTTTGGTATGGGGGATCAAACTCGGGACCTTGCGCAGCAGGCAGCGGAACCACTGAGCTAAATCACTGGCCCTATTATTCACTTTTTAACAAATAGCTTATAGAATACATTAATTCCTTTATTATGTGGTAGGGAACATCTTAGCTGAATTGACTTGACTTCTATACTATCCACAACATATTCTTTGTCCCACATTGTTTCTTTTGGGAAGAGACCTAATTTAATATACCCGAGTATTTAGTTGAATTCTAGTCCTAGCTCCATCACTAATCAGATAGCTACCTTAGAATGGGTACTTCAATTCTATATTTCTGTTCACTCTATCTTTGAAAGGTGTTGTGACACCCAAAGAACAAAATTAATGAATGTGTTGGCAACACAGATGTTGCATTCAATCATTTATATTCAGACATCAAGGCTAATTGTCAGGCATTGTTCGGTAACATGACTACCATCATCAGAAAAGGACAGATGCCTGCTATTTTTTTTTTTTTTTGAGACAAGGTCTCACTATGAACTCACTGTGTAGCCCAGAGTGGCTTCGAACTCACAGTGGTCCTCCTGCCTCTGCCTCCCGAGTGCTGGGATTACAGGCATGTGCCACCACTCCTGGCCTCTGCTATTGTTTTTTTAATCCAAATTGCATCCCTAATTGTAGATTTTTATGCTTCTATCAGTTGGCTCTTGTCAGAGAACTGTGATGTGGCTATTGTTATGGGGAAATTAAAAAACCATGAATGGTTGAATTTGATAATCCTACATCATATCAAAGATGTGAGCCTATGGGAGATTAACACTTTTCCGGTAATAAATCATAATTGTCCCTGCTGTTATTGTAGGTGTGAATAATTGAAATACATTTTCTAGTCGAAGTCTTTGTCCTTACTTATAATTCTTTGCATCATTTCTCACTATTTTATTCTGATTAATGTTATCCACAACTATAGTTATCACTTAGTGAATCCTAGGTAATATTAGTAACTACTTACTGAATATTTTTGTGCATTTCATATTATGTTTAATGTATTATCCCAATTATTTCTTCCAGCAAGTCAAGTTGGTAAGCAGGATTATTATTTCAGTCTAACAAAGTAGGAAGAAAAAACAAAGACAGGACATAATGGAGTTGGAATTGAAATCCATGCATCCCTAATTCCAAAGCATGTGGTGCCTGGTTACATAACGAAGCAATCCCTGGCAAACTGTTGCTGGGCCAGAGCCATCATCTTGCTACTTTGAAGGCATGTTCTGTGTTGTTGTCTTTGTAATTTGCACAACTATCATCATGCTTTGCATATAGCAAGTATATGATATATGCCAGGTACTCTCCCAAGTTCTTTATAGTCATTAACTGACTCCTGATCTTTGTAACAAACCTCAGAGATACAGGACTTATTATTGTCTCCATTTTGTAGAAGATACTCCTAGAGTTTACAGAGATCAAAATGATTTGCTCAAAGTGGCCAGTTGAGTCCAGGATTGGTATCTTGAGCCTTTTGGCCCTTGATTAAGCCCTTGTCCTACAGTGGGAATCTCTGAGACCTTGCTCTTAAATTCAGAACATGTGAACTTGAGCTTGTCCCAACACCTAAACTTATGAATTTTTACCCTAGTTTTTCCCCAAAGAGTATTTTTACTTCCCAACCAGCAGAATTTTCTGAACAATGAGTTGGACCTGTTTCTTAGTACCATTATTGAAATCTTCCATATCCTATCTAATATTTGGTCTGCTTGCTCTAGCAGTTTTTAAAAGGCAAGTTAATGTTTCATATTGTGATTATAGGTCTGTTACTTTATCCTTGTAAATTTAACAATGTTTATATTGTACACTTAAAGGTTATATGGTTAGGTGAACAATAATTCATGATTATTACATACTGTAGTTAGAGTGTTACTTTTACTAATATATTATATACGCCTTTATCTTTAGGCTTTATGCCTTAAGTTTTTGTTTGTTTCTTTGTTTGTTTGTTTTGGTAATGGGGATCAGACTCAGGACCTTGCACTTATAAGGCAGGCATTCAGAATCACTGAGCTAAATCCCAGGCCCATATGCCTTAAGTTTTATTTTTTATTTTGTTTGATATCATTACTACCGTCCCTACTTTCTTTTGATAGTATTTACATGCCATTTCTCCTATCCTTTTATTAATTTCTCTGTATAATTTTATATATGTATATCTTATGAGCAACATATAGATGGATTTTAAAATACAATCTGATAATTTCTGTCTTTTAATATGCACGTGTAACCCTTTTCTACAACTTAGATTTGTTAATATATTTCAGTTTATTTCTATCATCTTGTGTTTTCATTTTACTATTGTTTTGTTTCTTTGTCTCCATTCCAGACTTGTACATATAGATCAAGTTTTCTATACCTCACACTTTTAACCCTCTTTGGGAGAATCTGTAGATATTATTTTTAATATTTAAAGTGTTTACATCTCTAATTTTTATATACTTAACTATAAATTTTATTGATTTAATTATTCAACATTTCTACCCTTTCAAAAAAATGAGAATACATTGCCTATTATACATTGCAAATCAAACCTTATTGTTTAGAATATTAATGTATTTCCATTTATAAACATATATCATTAGTCATGTTGATTTTTGTGACAGTTGGTAATAATTAAATTTATGGGAGTGTATTTTCTTATTCCCTGTTTATCTTTATGATTTTTATTCCATGCTTTCACTTTAATTTCATTTTTTTCTTTTATTTCCTGCCTTTCCCTCTTACTTCCTAAATTAAAATGTTTAAATATTCTCTTTAGTAAGAGTTTTTGGGTGGTAAACTCTCCCAGGTTATTTTCGGGTGTCTATATTTTGCCATCTTTTGAATGACAGTACAGCTGGGTATAAAATTCTAGCTTGCCAATTATGTTTTCATGGCATTTTGAAGATATTATTCCACTGTCTTTTTCTCTATATGGTTGCCAAGAAGAAGCTGGCTATTAGCTGCGATGCATGGTGGCATACACCTGTAATCCCAGCACTCTGAAAGGCCGAGACATGAAGATCGCAAGTTTGAGCCTAGCCTGTGCAACTTAGCAAGACTGTTTCAGAATTAAAAAAAAAAAAAATTGAAAAAAGGCTGAGGATGTAGTGCAGTGCAAAGTACTGAGAGGAGGAGAGAAGCTTGCTATTAGTCTAATTGTCATTCATCTTAGGTGATCTATCTTTTTCCTTACTCTTTAAAGATTTTTCATGTAGTTTGATCTTCTGAAGTTTTACTGTGAAATATCCAAGTGTGGCTTTCCCCCCCGACATAATACTGTATTTAGCATACACTTTCAATTCAAAGACTTGTATCATTGCTTAATTGTGGCAAATTTGCATCTACCACCTCTTTAGTTATTATTTCTTCATTATTTATTATTACTTTCTTCTGGAACTCTTATTAGATGTACAGTCTTTCAACTTAATCTTTATGTTTCTTAATTATTTTGTTCTTCATTCTGAGTGAATTTGGTGATGCAGGATCCAGTTCACTAACTCACTCAGTGGTCTAGTTCTGAGCCAGGCATGGTGGCACATACCCATAATCCCAGTACTCAGGAGGCTGAGGCAGGAGGATCACTGTGAGTTCAAGGCCAACCTGAACTACATAGTGAGACCCCATCTTACAACAAAACAAAACAAAACAAAACAAAACAGTGTTTAGCCCTAGGTATTAAATATTTAATTTCAAATTTTACATCTTTATTTCAAAATTTCTAATCAATATTTTGTCATATATATAGTTCTTATTTCTGCCTGTGTGCTTTTTAAAATTTGCCCCTTTTAAATGGATTTTAGCATGCTAAATGTGTTTCAGTCTTTTTCAGAATAACTTACAAAATTTATTTCCAGTGGAGCAAATTCATATTTTAATCGCTGATTTTACTTGTGGTCCATGCTAGCATTAGAGTTTTTCAAATTCCTTACAATAATTTTAGTTTATAGTTTTAAGAGTTTGTCTCTGTCTCTCTTTCCTATTTAATAGGTTGGTCAAAGGTTCTTGTTGGTTTTATCCATCTTCACCCCAATATCTCACTTTGGGCTCAGGTCTTATGTTTTGGAGATGGGTTAGGGCCATGATGCTGAGGGTGCTTTGGATCCTGGTGCCAGGATGGCAGGCACCTTGTTGTAGTTCTGGTTGTCTGTGGGGCTTTCTGTCTCCTGCCTCCTTAGCATTCCCTCCTGCCTTTATCAAAGCTGTAAGCACACACACAAATCAGTAACAATTTTCTTTTTAATCTTCATGTTTAGGAATGTGTCCCTGGGTTCAATACCTCACCTAATGTGGGGTCCATTTAGTTCCCATTTTTCTGCAGGAGTAGAAATCTTGACCATATTTGCCTCCTCTGGACCAGAAGCCCAGCAAAGCCAGGGGTTCAGCCATATTTACTTCATGGGTCATGAAGTTTTTTATCTTGTTTTTGAACCAACTTATGCTATTTTTTATGTTTTTATATATATATATATATACATACATATATATACATACATATATGTATATATATACACATACATACATATATATATACACATACATATATGTATATATATATATATCATCATCATCTCTTACTGCTATGCTTTGGAGTAAAGGGAATACTTTAGAATTTATCATCTCCATTGGAAATTTTCACTCCATAATTTCCTTGTAGGGAATCAGCCAGGGAAGAGAAGGAATACTCTTCAGAATGAATAGTAATTAGTGTATGTATTCATTTATTTATACTTTGCTTTATTCTATAAATGATTTGATGAGTGGAATGGCTTGTGTCTAGATGTCCCCCCAAAGCATCATGTGATCATAACTGGGACTTTATGGAAGTCGCTGGATGTAGGTTGTGTAATGCTGGGATAAAGGATGTGATGCTGGGATTGATTCATGTGCAATGCTAAGATTAAGAGTGAGTGCTAGCTGCCTTAAGGCCCAGTAGCCTGGATAAAATACAAGGGACAAAAAGGGTCACTGCTTGTCACTTGCTTGCCGCTTGTTGCCTTCTGCCTGCTCTGCAATGCTCTTCTGCCATGCTACCCTGCCTTGGAGCCAGCCAACAATGAAACATTTACAAACTGTGCAAAAAAAAAAAAGTAGGCCCGGGGATTTAGCTCAGTGGTTTCACTGCCTGCTGCACAAGCGCAAGGACCCAAGTTCAATCCCTGGTACCAAAACAACAACAACAACAACAACAAAAAACAACATCTACAAACTGTGAACCAAATAAACCTTTCCTCCTTCAACTCTGGGGGTCAGGTATTTTGTCTGAGCAATTAGAAGAGTAACCAAGACAAGGAATGTTGACATATAATAAAAGTTAAATGTAAAAAAAAAGATATCAAAAAATTATGTTTTGGAAGGAAACATGAAATTCCACATTCATAAATGTAGATTATAAGGTCTCACATGTTGGGCTATTTGTCTCTGAGCTTCCAGATAACCAAAGTCAATAGGTGCAATTTATTACTTAGATCTCTCTTTGCATGAAGACAACCCTTCCCACTTTAGAGAAGTAAAGTTTTTTCCTGGCAACAAATTCTAAAATAAATTTCTCCTGCATTAATAGATTATCTTCAAAAGAGGACACTGAGAGGTGAGGTAGATAATGCCTTCTACAACTTCGCTACAACATAAGTTAGCAAGGCTGACTCGTGGAGGTTCTCTTGATGAAGCTCCATGGCATAATGACCACTCACCAAGCAAATGGCAGAGTTGAGACAAACTTAGCTATGAGCCTTAGCTGTCTTAAACCTCACTGTTCCAGTTGTCACTAAAAGGTCCCCTAAAAGACTCACTGTATTGAAGCCTTAGTGCCTGATGGGATTTTAGAAAATGACTGGACAACGAGGGCTTTAATGCATCATAATTTGGTGGGATTAATGACAGGTGATGGAAACAAGAAGTTGAAGGTAATAGATCATGAGGTATGACCTCAGGGAGTATATCTGACCCTCAGACCTTTCTCTTTGGTTCTTTTGTGACATCTATTTATACTCTGCCTCCTCTTGAGTTACCATAGGTCAATGTTTCACAACCTCTTTTCATTATTGCCCCTTAAAGAGTCTTTTAAAATATCTTTTTCCTAATTGTCCCATCAAAATCTAATACCATAGATATACTGCTCATGTACTACATATGTATCTGCATTCTATACATAAGAAAATTATGGACTAATTTTTGCCCTCATTGAGAATACACGTGGTTGGTGAATCATCCATGCTTCCATCTTAGCCTAGACCCTCTACTGTGCACTGGAACTCTCTCCTCTCACTGACCCAAGGACATCATTCTCATCATTATCTATTCTAGTGGTGGCAAAACTATGGCACGCATGCCACAGTGAGCTGTTTATGCTATTGAAAGCTTTAAAAGGTCCACCATCACTGATTTAGTCCTTCTCTTATATTGTCATTCCCCCCTTCTTACTAGATCACTACATTCAACCTACAAAACCATGTGTTCCCTTTTATTAAAAATTCTCCCTTGGGCCGGGGATTTAGCTCAGTGGTTTCACTGCCTGCTGCGCAAGCCCAAGAACCTGAGTTCGATCCCCGGTACCAAAACAAAACTAAACAAAACAAAAATTCTCCCTAAAACTTCCACCTCCATTCACTGGTCCTCTACTCTCTATTTCTGTTCTCCTTTACAAAAACTCACAATAGCCAGGATCTGAGAGTGAAGATGCCATCACCAGCTCATGTTTTAGAACGTCTTTTATCATTTTGCCTGAGCCAAAGAGTGGAGACCCTTGAAGGTCAGTTGCAAGAGAATCCAGCCCTGTTCTTGCTCAGCCAATGGAGCAGTTGCCTGTGTATACATACTTGGTGTCTACATTCTCATTTTCACTTCAACTGGAAATGTTCACAGTGGTTTGTTGATCTTGGGCAGGCTGTTTTACCTTTATGGAGACTTCTGTTGGTTATGAGACATATATCTTCTATATGAGATTATTGAAAGATTAAATGAGATAAAATGAGCTTTCAGAACATTGAACAATAACAAAAGGCAATAGTGGTTGCTTGACTTGCTCTCCTGGATCTCTTTCAGATTTCCCTCCATATTCCCAGTTGAAATGGTAGTTTACAGTAGAAAGAAATAATAGCTAACTCTTCTTTATAGCCTTCACAACCCATGGGATAGTACTTTGCAGCATGTACTGTTTAATAAATGCTTCCCTTTTTTCTTTTTTTGAACTACGGGGAATTGAACCCCAGGCCACACATTGTTTTACATCCCTACAATCACCATTAAGACAAAGTCTTGCTAAATTGTCTACTTGGATTTGTGATCTTCTACCTCAGCCCCTGTAGCTGTAATCCCTGTAACTGGGATTATAGTTATGTGCTATAATGCTTGGCTAATAAATTGCTTTTTTTTTTATGCTGTCAGTATTCTTCCCTATATTGGCCAAGAAGGCACAAAAATTTCAATAAAAATATGTAAGAACCTTCTTAGTTGAGGACTCCATGGTATTGGACTTTTTGAACACTCTTTTTTTTTTTGGTACCAGGGATCGAACTCAGGTCCTTGTGCTTGCAAGGCTGGTGGCGAACCACTGAGCTAAATCCTCATCCCTGGTATAGGACTTTTTAAAAGTATCATATTAAGGGCTGCGTGTGTAGGTCAGTGGTAAAGCATTTGCCTAGTATGTGCAAGGCTGGGTTCAATTCCCAGTATCACAAGGAAAAAAATGTGTATACTGTACATACAACATTAACTATAGTTGTGCTTAAGAGCCACTAATGCTGATACTCTGAATTCTTTTACAGTGCTTATTCTTGGAGAATAGTAATTCATTAAATATGTATAATACACAAAATATCACTGGTTGTTCTCTTTCTTCACATCTCACCTGATTTACTATTTAATGCTTGCAATTGAGGATCCAAGTATGAAACATTTTGTAGCCTCAGGGAACAGAGTAATTTCTTCTACATATGAAGGGCTAAACACGTATTTGTTAAATAACAGAATTAAATAATTTTACACATTACCATTACCAGTTGATACCAAATCTGAAAATGTTGATTAAAAGAGAAATATATTTGCTCTAATGTGAACACTGGAAAGTAGCAATTAATGAATTCCTTCCAAATTGTTCATTTTCCGACAAGTTTGTGAGATTGTTTTACATTTAGGGGGTTACACATTCAGTACATGTTTAATTCTGCCAAATTTTTAATCTTTCCCCTTCAAACAGGGTATCTTTTTCTTACCTTGCATTTGAAGCCCTTAACAATGTGGTTCCTCCTTATCTATTCAGCTTCCTCTCTCTCCAGGCTGCCTCATATCCCTCTCCTCTCTCCTCTGTTTTTGTTTTTTAACCTTCCTCCCATCCAGACATAGTCCTCTCACATCCAGGCTTTGGCACATATTTTTCCTGACACTTTGTCTGGCTAACTCCTAATGGTATCTTCTTAGCTACAGCTGCCTGCCCTGACTACCAAGACAGGTGAGCTGTCTCCCCTGTCAGAATAGAAGATTCTGGAGGGCAAGGACCAAGTCCTAATCCATCTTTTCCCACTATAGTACAAAGTCCCTGATATGGTGTAGGCTTCCAAGAACATTTGTTGAATGAATGCAAAACCCTGTTCCTTGATCATTTAACTAAAGTCATAAAACATCATTATTTCACAGGTCAGCGAAATATTTTATGTATGGATAAGGAATTATAATGGCAATAAATCTATCCATTTGCCAGGTAAGCCTTAGGATATCAATAGTGAATAATCATTTATTTAAAAGCCCAGCATACTTTTGTGAATTGCTGGGCAGCACATTTAGAGCATCAGATGGGTAGAGGAAAATTTAGAACAATATTATGATTTTAAAAGTAGTAGAGAAACATATGTGAGTGGTTACAGAAGCAGTTTTTGTGTAAAAGGCAAAAAGTGGAACTAACTCAAATGTCCATCAACTGATATACAAATAAGCACTATGTGATATCTCCATAAAGTCAAATATTATTTGGTGATGAAAAGGAGTGAAGTACTGACATATATTGCAACATGGATGAACTTTGCAAATATTATGCTAAAAGAAGCCATTAAAAAATACATACTGTGTGGTTCCAGGTATACAAAACATTTAGAATAAATAAAACAAAAGAGTAGTTTAGGGTGGGGGATGTAGCTCAGTGGTAGGGGGCTTATCTAACATGTGTAAGATCCTGGATTCAATCCCCAGTACTGGGGAAAAAAGTAGATCAATAGTTGGCCAACAGCTCCCAGGGCAGAGGAGGCTTCCGGGCCAGCGTGCCACAGTTCCCAGTATGGAGGAGGCTTCTGGGTAGACATGCCACAGCTCCCAGCATGGAGGAGGCTTCTGGGTAGGCATGCCACAGCTCCCAGCACAGATGAGACTTCTGCATCAGTGTGCCATGGCTCCCAGACCAGAGGAAGCTTTCAGGTAGGCGTGCCACGGCTTCCAGTATTGAGGAGGCTTCTGGGTAGGCGTGCCACAGCTCCTAGCACAGAGGAGGTCAGTCGCTTGGGCGTCAGCACCAGCACCCTGCGCTCCCCCCCCTGCCCCCTGCCACCATGGCGAAATGAGAAGACACACAAACAAGTCTCAGAACCAGACTTCCAGATCACCTACAGCAATCCCAAAGGGAAACAAGATGGAACACTCTGAACCTTGACCACCTGGACTCCCTGAACTAGCAATGAAAGAGGATCTGGAAAAAATGAAATAAAAAATAATTTCTCACATAACGACAGAGATTGTGCCCATAATGCAAGACATGATTAATAAATCTAGAGAAGACACAGATAAAAAAAAATAGAGGAGCTGAGGAACATGATGGAATCCCAACATAAGAAACAAATGGAATCCATAAAACAGATGCAAACAGATTTCCACGAGATTAAAAATTCCATTGAAAGTCTATGCAACAGAATGAGCCAATGTGAGGACAGAATTTCAAATATAGAAGATAAGATTGCAATTAGTGACCAAGAAAAGAAAAATTTCTTTAAAATTGTAAGGGAACATGAGAAATCAATCCAGGAGCTGCTAGACGATGCAAAGAAGAATAACATAAGATTGATTGGAGTCAATGAAGAAACAGGAGAGAGTGCAGATCAAATTAAAAACCTGTTCACAAAAGTGATGGCAGAAAACTTCCCAGGCAGGGGAAAAGAACTTGACATACAGATAAGTAAGGCATATAGGACTCCAAATAGCCTTGATTAAAAAAACCCTACACATAGGCATATAATTGTTAAGATTCCAGAAACTGAACAGAAGAACAAAATTCTACAAGCAGTTAGAGAAAAGAAACAAATCACATACAAAGGAAAGCCCATCAGAAGAATCACAGCAGACTTCTCAACGCAAACCCTCAAGGAAAGAAGAGCACGGAGTGATGTATTTCAAGCCCTAAAGGAAAACAAACTCCAACCCAGATTGATGTATCCTGCAAAACTATCTTTCAAAATTGCCAGTGAAATCAGATACTTTCATAACAAAGAGCACCTTAGGAACTTTATGAATACCAAATCAGCACTCAAAAGAATTTTAGACAAAATCCTAAAAAAGACAATGAGGATCACAACCCCAGGAAGCTCAGCAGAATAAATTCATTGGGCATGACAAGAAATTAAAAGCAAGAGGAGAGAATCAAACAAAAAGAAAAAGTCATGACAATGATAACTCAATAGTATCAGTTATTACCATCAATGTTAATGGTCTCAACTCACCAATCAAAAGAAATAGACTAGCAGAATGGGTCAAGAAGCAAGATCCAATGATATGCTGTATACAAGAAACACACTTAATTCAAAAAGAAACCCATAGACTGAAAGTTAAAGGGTGGAAAAAATGCTCCATGCAACAGGAATCTGAGAAAATGCAGGAGTAGCTAACTTCTTTGCAGATCAAGTGGATTTCAAACCAACACTGATTAAGAGAGACAAAGAAGGTCACTACATCCTTGTAAAGGGAACAATCCAAGACGAAGAGATGACAATCATAAATATTACGTACCAAACACTAGTGCATCCAACTATATAAAACAAATAATAATGGACATGAAAAATCATATAAGCACTAATACAATAGGAGTGGGGGACCTCAATACCCCATTGTCACATATAGATAGATCAACTAGACAAAAAACAAGCAATGAAATACTAGAACTCAATCAAACTCTTGAACAAATGAATTTAACAGATGTTTACAGAGTGTTTCACCCCACAAAATCAAAATACACATTCTTTTCAGCTGCACACGGGTCGTTCTCCAAAATAGACCACATACTCACTCATAGAACATATTTAAGTAAAGTGCAAAGGAATTGAAGTTATCCCCTGTATATTATCAGACCATAGTGCAATGAAATTGCAGATCAATAGCAAAAGAAACTGCAAGAATTTCATAAACACATGGAAATTGAACAACACACTTCTGAATAACCAATGGGTCACTGAGGAAATTAAAGAAGAAATCAGACAGTTCCTTCAATTAAATGACAATGACAATACAACATATCAGAATCTATGGGAC
>NW_004624778.1:11475949-11512511 GCF_000247695.1 Heterocephalus glaber | reverse complement strand
GAGGACAGGGGAAGGGGGAAAAAATAAGAACCAAGAGAGTATGTAAAGGTGCATACCTCCAATGATGAATGTCATTATATTGTACACCTAAAATGTACCAATAAAAGGATATACAAAAAAAAATAGTTGGCCAAGGTTGAGGGTAGGGAGAGTCAATGTTATCAGTATGGGATTTGTGTGTGGGGATATGAAATGTTCTAAATTTAAGCCCTGTGTGGTGGTGCATGCCTATAATCCTAGCTACTGGGGAGGCAGAGGTAAGAGTGTCTCAAGTTTGAGGCCAGCCTGGGCAAATTAGTGAGATGCTGTCTGAAAAAAAAAATCAAAATATTCTAAAATTAGTGGCAAGTATTGCACATTTCTTTGAAAATGCTAAATGTTAGTGTACAGTTTAAATGATTAAATTTTCTGGTATGTGAATTATATCTCAATAAGACTACTTTTTTAAAAAGTTGTAGAGAATCTTTGTTGCAAAGTTCAACCTGAGTAGGTTATGAAAAAATAATTTCCTATATAATTTTCATTCATAATAGTCATATTTTGTGCTTCCTGGTAAGTGAAAAGCCACATCTCTTAACATGGGTCTTTGAAACTGTGTGCACAGACTAGGAAGCCCCAGTCAGCACTGTCCGCCAAGGGGTGAGAAGTCACAATTACAGGATGCTGAAGCTACCAGCAAAGCTGATACTGGATGATGAACTCAAAGGTTAAAGCTGTGAACGAGGTGAGTGAAAAGATGATTTGAGCGACATAGCACAATTAGGAAGGAAACAGCAACATTACCTTTACAGTGTAAAATGTAAACATATTCCTGGAAACTGAGAACTTGTAGTAAACATGATTGTGTTTAGCAGACTTCTTTGTGGCTAGCTATCGCATGTGAGAATCTTTGTTTCCAACATCACATAGGTGGGTGTAGTTGGAAGGAATCTGACCTGGAGTTTAGGACAGCAGCTGCCAGCTCTGGCTCTCTCATTTATTCACCTTTCAATAAACTATTGTAATCACTGCACCTGGCCTTGATGACCCCAAAGTTCAAAGATACTATTCAGGAAAAAATAATTGGGAAGAAGATAAATGCTGTGGCAGGGATAAGGTTACCTTGTTCATCTGGAGGAATGAGGAAAGAGGGGCAGGAGGAAGGAAGTTTCACCTAATGTAAAGTTGTGAAGTCACATCATTTCTTTGTTAACTCTTTGCTGTCCCATAAGCATGTCAGCTCCTTGAGGAGACAGAGGCGCTTTTTTGTTGTTGTTTATCATATTCATTTTTTAAAAACAGCTTAAGACATAATTCACATGCCGCACAATGCATTCATTTAAAATGTACAATTCAATGATTTCTAACATATTCACAAAGCTGTGAATATGAATATCTTTACAATCTAATTTTAGATCTTCATCAGACAGAAACCCCACACTCATGAACAGTCACTCCCCATCCTGCCCTCTTTTCTCCCAGATCTTTCTAACCACTAACCTACTTCCTGTCTTTCCAGATTCACCCATTTTGAATATTTCATATAGATAGAATTATATAGTACTATTTGTGGCTTTCTGTCATAGTGATGAAACACCTGAGATAGACACCTTAAAAGGATTTATTTTGGCTCATGGTTTCAGAGGTTTCAGTTTGTGATTGGTTGGCTCCACTGCTTCATTGCTTTTGGGCCTATGGCAAGGCAGAAACACGGTGAGGAGTATAGGTGTATGTTGGAATAACACTGCTCACCATATGGCTTCCAGGAAAATGAACGAGAGAGAGAGAGAAGAGCCAGGAGTCCATTATCCCCTTCAAGTCATTACTCCAATAACCTCACTTCCTCTAAGCTCCACAGGGCGGTAACCAAGCCTTTAAAACATGGACTTTTGGGGGATATTTCAGATTCAAACCATGACAGTGGCCTTTGTGATGAGCTTCTTACACTTAGCATGTTTCACACTTCAAGTTTCACCCATATGGTAGCATGTCTCATAGTTCATTCTTTTTCATGGATGAATGATTTCAGGGTATGAATGCGCCACTTTTGTTTATCCACTCATCACTTTGTACACATATAGATTTTTTCCATTTTCTGGCTCTTAAGGATTATGCTGCTATGAACGTTTGTGTAAAACTTTTTGTATGAATATATATTGCCATTTCTCTTGGATGTATTCCTAGGAGAATTGCTGGGTTATATGGTAATTCTGTTTAAACTTTTGAGGAATTTTTTGCCAGATTTTTTTGAATAACTTTTTTTTTTTTTGCCAGAAGTAAACTTTTGCCAGATTTTTAAAGCTGACTGCCTCATTTTACATTATCATTAGCAGTACATGAGGGCTCCAAATTCTCTACATCCTTAGAAATCCTTGCTATTTTGTCTTTTTTTGCTGTAATCATCCTAGTGGATACAAAGTGGTCATTTTATTCATTGTTGTATCCCCAGTGCCTCAGAGACAACCTGGCACAGATGGATGCCCAATTAATTTATTAAATTTGAAAACATGGTGGATATTTGTCATTTGGGGGTTCCTTAGCACTTGACCCTCTTTGTTTTGTTTGGAGAGTTTTCTAATGATTACTGGAGAGAAGCAGATCCCAATAATAGAAGGCCCCAAAATATGAGCTCCTTACTTTCTAGCCCTGCTGGCAAAGTAGAGCAGGGAACATAGGCTAAGCTTGGTCAACCTAATAGATGTGCTCCAGACTTAAAAGAGGGAGCTTAAGGAATACAATGTAGGTTTTGTGGAGAATCTATTTTGGTGGCAATACAGGCACTACAGTGACATCTGGTTCCCAAGAACAAAAGTACTGGTAGTGTGAGTGGTGGGTGGTAATCAGTGTCCAATGCTGTTGAGTTGAAAGAGTATGCTGAGGCGTTTCGGTGGATTGGTGGTGGCTCTGATGGTTGCCTTTCTCTTCCAATATGCTGTTCTATTTCTTGACTGTTCCTGGATGCTGCTCAGCCCTCTTTTCGTACTTTTTTTTTTAAGAGTAGGAAAAATTTATTGGGGGAAAGAAAGCTTCTGCCTAAGAGGGACAAAAGGGGGATCAGAAAGTGGGTTGCTCACCCACCCCATTTTTCAAGGATGTTTTATACAGCAAAGACATGTGGTGAGGTGGCTACAAAGTGGGACAAAACTACAAGACCCAATGGAAATTTACAAGGAGAGCATGAGGTGGGGCAAAACCATCACCAACCAGTAAGATTACAAGTACAGTCACCCAGGTAAAATTGATTAAATGGGGGGGGGGCAAGTCATGTAGCAAGCATACAAGGATTTTCAGTAAGGGTGGATCAGGGATATCTCCTGGAAAGGCTGGGTTAAAACCTTGGCCCCCCCACCCATGTGATTTAGAATATCAATCACTGCTATTCATCCTACATGGGTGTGGTAGTTTCTCTCCTTTTACAGTGCTGGTGTTCAGTGACTGTGTCTTCACTGTCCTCCATGTTGGCTCATTGTGGCCTCTTTTACTTCTTGTCTGAATCTGTTTTTACAGCCTTCCCAGCAATACTATGTTTCGACTACCTGATATCATTTCCACAAATTCTTTCACCTGAAGTTAGCCAATACCAGCTTCTTCTATTGCTTGCAACTGTAAACAATGGATGTTACAAAGAATACTGAATGTGTGTGTGTCTGTGTGTGTGTGGTGGGGGAAGGCAAGTGTATTCCAGTGGAACCAAAAGCACAGGATAAGCATTAGGGAATGAAAAAAATAAGGGGCTAAAACTTTCATGTCATAAACTTAACATAAACTGTCACAAGTTTTCATCAGAAAACTATCAGGATATCAGTCTGGCTGGGATATGAAGAGCAAAGTAGAAAGTCTTGAGAGATGCAGGTACAGAGACTGGGCTGGAAAAGATCATGAAAGGTCCTTTAGGTTATGCCAAAGAGTCTTTTATTCTGGAGGGGAAAAAGAAAAACTACTAACTTAATCAAGGTTGTAATATTATAATTTAATTTAGAACACAGGCTACTAAAAAAAGAAAATTCTGGCAGCAGGGAGAACAAATTGCAAGGGACCAAGAAGGGTGACAAGAGGACCATTTAAGAAGCTACTGTATAGCAAAAATTGCAATGAAAGATTATGAAGGTCTCAATCGAGGGAGTGAGCTTGGAGAGAAGGGACTGGATCTGAGACTTACGAAGGACATAGAGCCAATAAGAAGTTTGATATATAGGAACTAATTAAGAAGGAAGAACATGGACTACCCCAAGGTTTCTTTTTAAGTAGATTGGGTAGGTGGTGATCATTTAAGGATGCATCCTTTTCATTCATTCACTAAAATTTAATTAGTGCCTATTGTGGTAAATGCTGGGTATAATACAATGAAAAAAACAAATCAGGTTCTACCTTTGCTGTGGCAAATTTACTCTATCCAGCTTTTTAATGTATCTTTTCAGATTTTTCTGGGCCCTTGACCTCCTATTCTTTCTCAGCTGCCACCATGAGACTTAGTTATGTCCCTTGTGACAGCCTGAGGTCAGCCAACCAGTCACAAGCTCATAGTCTCCTCCCACAACTTCTGAATTCCAGGGCAGGGGACCTGGCTTTCCAAGTGACTATCAAAATATATGAATAACACACCTGAGAAATGTGGGAATATTAACTCTGTGGGATGAACTTTGACCAACAGGAGGTAGGAGATATGGGGATAAAGTTCCTTCCTTCTACAGATTGTTCCTTGGTATGATTTCTCCATACTGCATATCTGGAGATGTCCTGCATGGCTAAGTGGTACACCTGCCAAGAGGCATGCTGTATTTCTTCAAGGCTTGCCTTGGAGCAGTGTTTAGTGCACTAGTGCACCACTATGCACTGTTCTCTACTTTTCCTTATCTTTCCCCTCACTATTGCTGCCCTGAAATTATACCTCCTAAACAAAGTACCAGCATTTAATCCTCTAGGTTTAGTTTTCTAGGGAGCTGACCTAAGACAACTACAAAGGAAAATAGAACTTAATCATTATTAAGTTCAGTTTTACACACTCAGTCTGAATGAACTTGAGGAAAAAAATACCTATCCATTCAAAATATTTATTGAATGCCACCATGTATGCTTCAATTAAGGATACTGCTGACCAAACAGACAAGCTGAAGGATACCACATTGAGCAAAGCAGACATGTTTTCTTCTCTTGCAGAACTTACACTCAGTGGTGAGGGATGACAAATGATATATCAGTACATAAATAAATGGTATGATGATTCCAGATTGTGATACAGTTTTGAAGAAAAAATTTAAAATATGATGTGTGACTGGTGTGTGTGTGCGCATGTGTGTATATGTGTGTTGAAAATGCTAATCTAGACTAAGTGGTCAATCAAAGAGAGTGCCAGCCAGCAGAGGAAAAAAGACTTCTGCAGAAGGAGGAGCAAATCTTTCACACAAGTGGGTGGTTGTATCTGGAGAGAGATAAAATTGTTTATCATTGGGGGTTCAGGTATGGGTAGGAAATTTGCCTCTGTTTTCAATGTGAAATAGCTGGCAAGCATATATGCATAGAAAGTAATAGTAACTGGAAAACTGAAAAGTGGCAAAGTTTCAGAACAGTGTTTTGCAGTACGGAGTGGGTGCAGATCGGGGACAGAGAGGAGTTAGTGGACATGCCAGAGCAGAAAAGGAAGATGTTATGTACATGATCCTTACTAAGTGGCCAGAGGACTTTTAAGGAAGCCTGGACCTGTTTCCTTAAACGCAAAATAAGGCTTCATAATAAAAAAAGCAAAAAGAAGCCTATGTTAAATCTATTTATCAATATAATCTATCCTTTGAAGTCAACCATTGCCATTTTTATGACCCAATAATTGACTCTTTCCCACCATCAATTACATTCTGGCCACTCAACAGACAACACAATTGTTAGACCCTTCCAGCAAAATGTTTTTTTTTTATTGCTAAGGGCTGTTTATAGTAAGGACAAACAAGGGGGGCCCATTAATTCAATCATTAGGACACTGATTATGCATCTATTGTCTACTATAGTCAGCTATGTTAAATAAGCTCTTCAGTCTTCGTCAGTGCAATTATGCTAATATGTTTGAAATTTTCCAAGAGTATACCTTCATAAACTTATCCTGCCTAGTAGCATCCTGGCTCAGCCAATACTGTCACACACAGAAAATTATAACCAAGGCCTAAGGCCCTGTAGTTGACCTATGACTACCATATTATCTTCCCTCACAATAGACCTTTAAACAATTTGTATATTGTTCTTTCAGGGTTTAGAAATTAGTCCTTAGTCTTTTTCCAAAATACGTAGATCTCAGATAATAGGTAAATCCCTTCATGAGGATACTTATTGCATTGGAATTATATCGTAATTTTCCAAGTAATATATTCAGTCATTGGATTAGTCAGCCAATCATCAGCTAATAATCACTTATGCCTTTCAAGTAATATAACAATCTATGCCAGAAGAATGAGAAATATAGCTTTCTTAGCCAGATATTTTTCTCTTAAGCAGAGCTCAATTCCCTTTCAATCTTTTTTCAGTTCCAAAAGGCCTATCTTTATGCCTCATTATCTTTGAATGACACTGGCCAAAGAATGAGAACTTTTCCACTGTGATCAACTACACTGTTATGGTTGGTACATAGCAGATACTATGTCTTATTCTTGGGCCCAGCATTTCCCATTAAGTGTTAAATACTTTGAATTTTCAGTAAAAACTAGCATGAGAATAAGGATTGTGTGTGTGTGTGTGTGTGTGTGTGTAATGGTATATGTACACATTCTTAACATAAATTCATTTACAATTTTAAATTTCATTGTATCAGTATACAAACCCAGCTGGTGTTCATTATAATTTACAATATAGTAAAAGTAACATGCCATTGTCCTTTAAAACTTTTACCTATTATCTTAATCATCCTTTCAGTTGCAAATAACCGGATCTTTCCTTAGAATGTACTTATTGCACTGCAATTTAGTCCAAGATGAGCAGATATAGTGTGGATGTTCACAAGAGACCTGACAGTTATACTGAGGGCAACTAAAAACTGAATGGGGCAAAACTTGTAGAAGGACTGTAGACCTGTGACATACATATCATTTTTCTGTTATACAAATGCTGTACTTGACCTTTTTTCCATTACTTAGTATTCTGCTAAGAGTGTGGGAAGGCAACTGAGAATAAGCTGCTCTTGGCTTTTAGGAATCTATAATTTAGATGTGGACACAAAATTATATTCATATGAGGTTAAGAAACTGCTCAAGACTAAACTAATAGATCAAAAAAAATACAAGAAAAAGCAAAGTCATGGTATAAGAATATCTTGATAGTAAGAGAAAAAGTTCATAGGTGAGTAATATAGCTTGGGCTAGGGTAGCCAGGAAGGGCTTTACATATTTACCAGACAGGAGATGAAATATAAATCATATCTTCAGAAAAATCAAGACATGGGTATATTTTTCAAAAAAATCAAATTGCAGAAGTACTAATGATGAGATTTAACTTACCTACTCATGACCCTCAGGCTCTTTCCAGCACCAACTACCATTACCATTTTTTTTAATGTATCTTTACATTATTTAAATATCTATAGATTCAGAATTGATGTAGGCTTTTTACAGTGGCATGAGTAATAAAGAGTTAAACTTGCTGAGTATCCATATAAAAATCAGACTCAATATAACTTATACAATAGGGAGCCACTGATAGATCTTCAGGTACCCTAGTGGATTTCCAAGCTGATTGTTGCCATGGCAATCTCTGCTCTATGTGCCTTCAGTTTCTGTCTTGACCCACTTTGGTTTAGATGCATTTCTAACTGAGGGGATAGAAGGCATGCTCCCATTTCTAGTCCTTAAGGAGACTGCATTAGTAGCTAGGTTGCCCCTCTTCTTGAATCTTCTAGATCTTGGAAGGTTTCTTAAACAGGTACAGATTCAATGGCTTGACACTTTGGAGATGGTTTAAGTTAGACCTAGGCATATTACCCACTGAATTAATGTACCTCAGAGTAAAGTCATTCCCACACCAGAAGCAGATTCTTCTGGAATCTCATCTAACCCTGCTTTTGTTCCCACTCTTACTACCCAGGAAAGCATCCAAATCCACACACTTTTCACATGGGAGAAAATACTTGTGTAATTAAAGGTAGCTTTTAATAGGACATTTTATATTGAAGCTTTGACTTGTGTCAGCACAAAGGAGGACCAAAAACAGGACCAGCCTTTTTGCTTTTAAATTGAACAGCCTTTGCCCTAGTCTAGACCATCTTTCCTGGTGGTTCTGGAAAGTCGAAAGAGAAGATCCATCAGCTGGCTTCCTGGGTCTGCATCACAAATTGTTATTAAAAAAATAAAAGGGGTTATTAGAACCAGGTGTGGTGGCAGGTACCTGTAATCCCAGCACTCTGGGAGACTGGGACAGGAGGATCACAAGTTTGGATCTATCCAGCCTGGGCAAGTTCGTAACCTCATGCCCCAACCCAAGGTACTCTTCCACCTTGGTCCTTAGATGTTACAAAAAACAGCTGTGCCCTCTCTGTTTCCCTTCCACCTATCTTCCTATGGACTGACTTCCTTGGAAGCTGCATTGCCCTTAGAAAACCCCTGTAGTCCCTGACCCTTGGCTCCAGTATGCCTACAGCCCACTGCTTCCCACAAGAAGTACCCCATTGGAAGGCGAACAGCAGCAGGTGGTCAGCTACAAGCTTGATGCCATTTATTCTTCACCCTGCCCTCAACTGAGATTGGGGTTGGACATGGGAAGGTTTCCTCTTGGTCACCTTCTTGGCTTGTGAAGTGGTCTTTGTCCCATTCTTCTTGGCCTGGGTAGTGCTCTTCTTTTTCTGGGCAATGACGACTCCACAATATCCTCACTGGAGGGCTCCTCCTGCCTCCTGTTATGGTGACTGTCTTCACTCTCCAGGTTTCCTTGGCTTTCTGAGCTGGACTCTGACATTTGGGCCAACTCTCCTGGGCTTAATGATTGGCTCAAATCTGCAGGCGAAGACTCCGATTTCACTGGACTTTTCTTCAACTTGCCCTTCTTGGCTTTTTTCTTCAGCTTTGCCTTCTCATGTCATTTCCTCCTCTTTGTCTTTCTCATTTTCCTTTTTCTTGTTTACCTCTTGATCACCTTATTGCCCTGGTTCTTCCCTGGGGGGCTCTCAGAGCGCCAGATGGTGATGGGTGCTGAGTCAGGGGCACCAGGGATTGTGCCCTTGCCTGGGTCAGTGGGCGTAACAATGGGTCTCACCTGGGATGGGATGGAAGGCTTGCTTTGTTCTTCCTCATTTAGGTCATCTGTCCCACACTCGTGGGGGATGGGATGATAGATCACTGTCAGAGAGACAGGCGTGTAGCTTTTGCAACAGCCACACCAGAACTGCTCCACACACTCTTCCTCTGGGATGAGTGGAAACAAAGCGTTCTGGATGATGTTGAAACAGGTTGAGCCCACATTTTAGGAGCAAGTTGAGCTTGAGTCCCAAGAGGTGCTGCTGTTTGCATCCTCTGAGCATTTTCAGCCTGGAATCAGACACAGTGGCTGACAGATGCAGATGTAGATTGTGGTGGCCACAGTCAGAGACGGGGCGGATGATGTGCTCAGAACAATGTGTTTCCAGCAGCACCCTTCAGACTCCTTGCATTCACCTGACCACTGTGGCATGCCTTCTTGTTGTTCTTGTGGTGTGGAAGCAAACTTTTGAAGGATGAATTTCTGCCGAGGTTTATCTTAGCATAAATGTTTGTAACAGAAAATTAGTATTGTTGACTTTAATTTTAAAGCCCTACTCCATTCTCTTTCACATTATTTTATCACCACAAACTATACCTAAGTAGGCATCATTGCAAGTGAGCTCCACTTTGCCAAAGATCATAGTTTTCGAACACAGCTATATGCAAAACTACAACTCATCTGGGTCTAGCATTCATGCTCTTCATCACAACCTTCCCATGAGAATACTTCCATGTTTGAAGAGATGGTGGAAATAAAGTTTTTAAAGGACATTTGGAAAACCTGTAAGACTCAAGAGATGGCAAATACTGCATCTGTTAAGGTCCATGTGAAGTCCCTCTCCACTGGTATGCCCTCATTTCTGGGAACAGTATACTTAAGAAACTCTTACTGCTTGAAATGCTCATTTGGTACTTCCTAATTACTGATATGTATTGCTAGCGATGCTCTGTGGCATAACTCGAATCTCTAAGTAAATTCACGAGGAAGTACTAAAGAATGAGTATTGGACAAGCTGCCCAGAAAAGGGTTCTAGCCTTGTCTCTGCCATCAACTACCTGTATGAAACTCCGTTTCTTTTTCAACTTTGTTTCTATGGTATGCCCTAAAACAGTAGGCGCGGAATACTTGATGTGATTCGGCTCAATCTTTCATTGGCAGGGGCTTGGAGGTCGCAAAATCAAAAGCAACAAGGTTATCATGGGCAGCCCTACGTTTTGGTGCTCGCAGCTTCGTGCAGGTCAAACTGTGCCAAATTGGGGCCTAGGAACATAGCCCAAACAGTGGAAAAAAGAAGGGTTAGATAAACCAGCAATTAAGGTCCATACTCATAGGCTTCACAATGACCTTTCCGGGTAAGGACCAAGATTCAGGTTAAGTTAAATACCTGGCATCTCTCTACCCATAAAAGATTCCCCAATCCAGGCTTATTTACATCCCTGTCCCGCCCACTCATTTGCATACGGGAGCGCCCAGCGGGGAGCAGGCATCCGGAACCTCTAAAGCCCTTTCAGCCCTAGGCGCATTCTGTCCTCCCGGCCCGCACGGGGCCTCCCCGGGGTTGAGCACGTGTTCACTCCCGGCTTCACGAAGGAAGATGGACCAGGCGGCGACTCCACAGAGGCCCGATCCAGTGGCGCTGGCAAGGGCCCGGAAGGGTCCCGAGTGGTCGTCAGGCGTCCTTTTCCCAGTGCTGCAGGCTGCTGGCTTTCCCTACTTCTCCCCGAGCCTCGAGAGTGCGCGCCAGGACTAACTTAAGTGAAACCGCGGGCGTCCCACCCCGCCCGGCTTCGCCTCGCCTCACGCTCGAGGGGAGAGGCGGGACCAATCAGCGAGCGACGTCTCCCTTCCGATTCGAGGCCCCCGACGCGCGGCTCACACCCCGAGCTCCCCGCGCGCTGATTGGCTGCGCGTGCCGCCGGTCCGGCCGGGAGGCGGGGCGGGCCGAAGGCAAAGGGAGGCGTTGGCCCGCGAGTCCGCGAGCCCCGCTCAGCCCCGGGCCCTTCCCGCGGCGCTCAGCCTCCTTCCTTTCCTCCTCTGTTCCCTTCTTCCGTGCGCGCCCCGCGCTGCGCTGGGCCGGCGTGCCTCGCACCCTAACGGGCGTCTGGGGTCGCCAATCAGCGGGCGGCAGTGTGCCAGCCCCGGGGCTGCGCCGGCGAATCGGCGGGGCTCGCGGCCCGGGGTGGGAGGCGGGTTTACCGCGCGGCCGCGGCGGCGGAGGAGCACCTCGCCAGTCTGCAGCCTCCGAGCGCCGAGCGAGCCACTCGGAGGTGGGTGCACTGCGGCCAGCAGCAGAAACGGAGGGCGGAAGCGGAGGTGGGCCAGCGGGCGAGGGCGCGGCCGCGCGGGGAGGGGAGGAGAGCGGAGGGGAGGGGCGGCGGGCGCGCGCGCGCCTGAGGGGAGGAGGGGCGGTGTCCCCACCCCCTCCTCCGCGGGCGGCGGCCGGACCCCCTCCTCGCTCCCCTTCCTCCCTCCCTCCTCCCTCAGCTCCGCTCGCCCGGGCCGCCTGCCAGGCTTGGGCCCTGGGGGGCGGGGCGGGGCGGGGCGGGGGCACGGCGGCCCGGAGTGTTTTCAGTTCCGCCTCCAATCGCCCATTCCCCTCTTCCCCTCCCAAGCTTCCTCCAATCCCATCGGAAGAGGAAGGAACAAAAGGTCCGGGACCCCCTGGATCTGACGGGGCGGGACCTGCTGCCTGGGTGCAGGTAAAGCCTGGGCGCCCGCGGGCCTCTGGTTGGGGTGTGTTTGTGTGCGGCTCCGGCCGGCGTGTCACAGGGCCACGGCGGGTGGGGGCTGGGGGCTGGGGTGTGGCGAGGCCGGGGCCACGGGCGCGCGGGCCGGGGTCGGCGCCGGGGAATGGGGCTGCGCGCTCCAGTCCCCGCCCAGCCTGGTTGGCTAGCCGCCCGCGTCCCTTGCCTAGCGCGGCTCGCACATCGGTTAGTTTGTGGTTCTGATTTTCAAGCTGAAGGGCCAGAGCTGTTGTAGGAGTTGTTAGGAAGCCGAGTTAGGACCGTATGATACTTTGCTTCCACTTTTTTTTTTTTTTTGTCCTGTAACCTTTGTTAACCATAATAGTCGCGAGCTGTGAATCGCTGTGTGTACTCACAAACACGTTCACGGCTGATAACTCTGCCCAGATCATCCTCAGCACACTTGTGAAAGTTGCTCTGTGGGTGCAGCCTGTTAGTTTTTATCTACCACACGCCTTTAGAAAGGACGTTCATTGATCTCACGCATTTCAGACTTGCTTTAAAAATTGCTAGTGGGAAGGTTTTGTTTTCTGGTGGGGAATACTGTCCTTGGGTTCACTTACTTTTGTCTTAAGTGCTTATACGTTTTCCTTGGGACCCTAAACAAAAGAAAAACAACATGTAGGCTGATTTTATTATTCCTTCCTCTTGACTTAAAAGGTAAAACCCGTTTGTCAGTTAGACTTTTATATTTTAAAAACGCCAGAATTTGGAAGCAGTATTTTCCAGCAGTCTTGTTAGTGTTTGGAATGATCTAACGTTATGATTTTTTTTTTTTTAGACTTTTAAAATGACGTATGTAAAACAATTGTTAAATAATCAGGCAAACTTACATGGAATATCTTTTAGAAAATGATGCCCAGAAATGTGAATTAATTTTCAGAATTCCCTTTCATTTTCATTTATGATTTTATGTGAATTAAACCTGTACCACTGGTAGGAAGGATACTTTCCTTGAGGCAAATATATAGTTAAACTTGCTGTTATGCTGAAAATATATCTGCTATTTTACTTTTGATCCCTTTTTAAAAATTTCCCTCCTGCAGAGAAGTGTTAAGTCAAATAGTTAAATGAAACTTGAACAGTTTTGGTGCAAGAGTTAGTGAAGCAGATGTAGAGATGGGAGAAATTTTAAATGATATTCATAAATGTGTCATTGTTTGAAGGTCTTTTCGTTTGTCTTAAAAAATAGTCATACAAGGTACATACCAGAAAGGTCAGGTAGCAGATGTTTGTATTAAATTCAGAAAGTAATATAGAATTTATTTTTAGAGTTACTTAGATTTTGCCGTTTTTATAGTAAATATAAATCTCATCTGTGGGCATTTCTAACGTGAGTGCCTACTTAAAGTTTCTTGATGTTAACATCTTGAATTTAAGGACTCTTATTGGGCTAGTTTAATTAATGTGATTGGAAACATAAGTTGTTCATGGAGCATTGGTTTTATACTGTGCAGCTACACCTAAAATGGTTTCTTCACCTTGTAGGTGTTCAACAGTTTGGTTTTTCAAGGTTGTAACTTACCTCAACCGAAATCTCTACCAGGCTGTAAAGTTCATGAAATACTAGTCATGTAAGAGACTTTGCGGGGTAATTTCCTGTTGTTTGTGGTTTGTCAGGCAAGGCTATGTATTTTAACTCTTATGTAGGAATATTGGGGATGGCTTGTGTATTTCAGTAGTTCTCTTTAGTAGGAACAGAGGTTGTTTTTACTTAAAGGGAGCAAGAAGTCGCCTTTCATTTTCATATTGTGAATATTAGAATAATGTTTCCATAGTATTACTTTACATTGGGGTAAATGTGTAGATAGAAGAAAACACACTCAGTTTAGCTGCTTAAACTGCTGGTCAGAGACTTTGAGTTTTTATACTTTGCAAATATTGTATTGTCAGTTTTGACTTTTTTGGTCAAAAAGTTTGCCTTATTGTTTGGGTTTGATTCTGTTGGGTGTGCCTTAGGTCTCCAAAAGCATTGTTTTCTAGCAGCTTTTTTATACAGGTGTTCCTTCGTAATGGATGTAAAAGCTGTATTTAGTGCAGTCAGGCAGATGGAAGTTTATTCACATTCTTAGGACAAGAAGCATTTTAGAGGGTGGAGGGGCATGTCTTCTTAGGTTTGGGGTTTTTTTGAGGGATATAGAAGAGCCATTTTTAGGCCCTTAGTTTCCATAAGAGGAAAGGTGTTTTCCACCAAGTTTTGCAAAGGTATGTCAGAAAATGTGAAATGTGAAGAATTCAGACCAGTTCAGGAGAGATTATGTATTTATTCAGCAAATGATTGGTACTTACTGGACAGGTGGAATTTATTCCACAAACAACTTTCTCTGTGTCAGGCCTTGGACTAGGCAATAAAGATTTTAACGATTAACAAGCACCCGGTTCCTTAAAGGAATTAGGAAAGTGGAAACTCTTCATGTCCCCTGCCCCAGACCTCAACGATTAGAGAAGAAAATTTATTATGTTAATGTACAAATTGATGGAGCATACAATAAATTCATTATGGAGACAGTTTAAAAAATATATTTGCATTTTTTTTTCTGTCAAATGACAGCACTAGGAAAGATGGTGAAGTGTTAACCCAAAATGCCAAGGGGAACAAGCAGTGTGGGGGTGGGGGTCTCAAACCGTTTTGCACAGTCTATACAGCTGAAGATATGGCCAGTCTTGCAGAAACATGTTTGTTGCTGAGCAGATGTATACTTGAAAGCTAATCTTAATTTGGCCTCAATTTGATTAACCATTTCCCTTTAGTTCCAGAATGTGGTTAAGGAAAGAAAGCTAACTTGAATCACCTGGGTTCCAGGGAAAGGATCAAAAATAATGGGCAAAAATTCATTAAACCAAGAATAAAGATTGGGCAGAGATCTCACATAGTAGGATGGCCTTGGATTTTGGAGCCATAGAGTCCTATACTGATACATGGTTTCTCAGTTATGATATTGGGTAAATTACTTCCTGAGTCTTGGTTTTTGGACTGGAAATAGAGGTAATAACATTAAGAGGTAGGAGTTATTATAAAGATTAAGTGATTTTGGTTAAGGTACCTAGAACAGTGCTTGAGACATAAGAATTCTCCCAAATAATCTCTTTTACTATTTTCTGATTGTGGGTTTTTGTTATTTGGGGTCTTCCTAATCCAAATGATTTGCCTACAGGCCTACACTATAATCTTTGACCTGTTATAAAATGCATTTGAAAAGACACTAAGCAACAAAGGCCTAAGGCTGCAAAATTGTCCGAGTCTGTATCTTTTTTTTTTGGTACTGGGGATCGAACTCGGGTCCTTGCATTTGCGCAGCAGACGGTGAAACCACTGAGCTAAATCCCTGGCAAGGGGAAGAGCTGGTTTCTAATTGTAGTTTTTTGAGGAATCTCCACACTAATTTTTATTTTTGGTACTGGGGATAGGGTTCTTGTGCTTGCTTGCACAGCAGGCAGTGAAACCACTGAGCTAAATCCCCGGCCCCCAAGTCTGTATCTTAAAGCAGTGATGGTGAGTGAACCTTTTAAAGACAAGTGCCCAGACCGCAACCCAAAACCCACTTATTTATTGCAAAGTGCCAGCACTGCAATTAAACCTGAATACTGAGGTTTTAGTTCAGAAAAAACTCATACATTAACATCTTTTGTCTTAAAAGGAAAACAACAAGCTTGCCATAGGTTTACCACTACTGCCTTAAAGCATAGGGGAGCCTTTCATATCCTTAGTCAGAACCTGTTATCATTTCCTAAATATTTCTAACAAGCAACATTATCTGGTTTCAAAGCCCACAGAAGATTACAAACAAGTAGATTATGAGTAGTGTGAGGTTTAGCGGGGTGTAGTGGGGGGTAGATAGGAGGATGGGAAACTGGTAGCCTACTGCCTATTGTAAGAAAAAAACATAACAGCTTGGTGAGGATAATAGAGATAATCTGCAAGACACAAAAATAAATATTCAAAGCTTGACTAGCATGTCTGGGGGCATTCAGTGCAGGACCAGATCTGAAAGCCTAGTAATGAGTGTTCATCAATTAACTTAAATCATGTTTGGGAACATCTTTTTAAGAGTGCAGTAATCTACATAATATACTTTAGATTGTTATTCAGGATGACTAACATAAATGTTCTTAAAGAGATAGAGCATTATGCTATAGCAAAAGACTGATTTCATGAAACATCCCAGTAGCTACTGTGACTAAGATGTTTCACATTTGTTTTGCCATTCAGAGAGCCATAACACCAGAGTGAAAAGTCTTTATGCTTGCCAGTAGTAAAGAAGAATCACTTTAGTGGTACAACGTCCTGTAAGTCAGTCTTGTCAGTTTTCAGAAGTGTCCTGTGAAACTTTATACTCAGCCTTTGAGATAGAGTATTTTAGAGATATCTAGGATGCAGTGAGTGTGGAGAGTTGGCTCACCCTCTGTGTTGAGGGTTTCTTGCCTCTTCTTTGTGACTTCTCAGTGATACATGCTTTGATGCTTCGATGATTTTTTTCTTAAATTTAGATCCTTCTAACTTTGGAGTTATTGTTGAGAGCCTTGTAATAGGTAATGACTTTTTGAAACAATTTTAGCAATAGTACAAAAAAGATCTACCCATTTTTCATTAAAAACCCCATAGCTTATTGCTTATTATTGATCAGTTTTAATTATTTCTCCAGATTGGTACATATTTGATGTATTTATTTGAGAATTTTAATGCTGATTCTAGATTTCCATCCTAAAAATAGCACTGAGCTTTAGTTCAGCAGTTTCATAGAGGGAAAATATAATTTTGTCAAGCCAGGTGGATTAAGACTGCCCCTAATTTGGCCAGATAGCTTAGAAATATTAGGGTAATTCTGTAACTTACTTTTCTTGGGATTCATAGTGTGAGTGGTTCTCCTATAGTTCAGTGGGTTCTGCTGAGCCACACTATTAGAATAAGTGCTTGGTAATTTAGATATGTTTTATGTTTGTACTCTTAAGAAAACAAATCTTAGCCAGGTGTGGTGGCACATGCCTGTAATCCCACCTGAGGAAGCTCAGATATGGGAGGATCACCATGAGTTTGAGGCTAACCTGAACACAGTGAAACCCTGTCTCAAAAAGAACCCCAAAAGGGCCTGGAGATTTAGCCCAGTGGTTCTGCCGCCTGCCTCGCAAGTGCAAGGACCCGAGTTTGATCCCTGGTACCAAAAAAAAGAACCCCCAAAAAGAAATCTTAATGATTGATTCTCATTAAAATTTGTGAGTTACTGTGAAATTGTTCCTAATTCTTACAAATCTGTAATTTTTCAAAATCTGAGAATACATTGCCCTTACAGCTGTAGTGCAATGGAAAATTGAGTGTAGACTTCTTTCTAGTTTGCATCTGCATTTCTTCGAATAATTTTCAGTGCTCAACCTCGATTTTTTGGGGGGGTGGGGGGTGGGGAGAAGTTTCAGGTTGAATGTATTTGATTAGTAAGCAGGAATAATCTTGAGTGAATCCCTGGAAGTCTGTCTGTTCATTATCTTAGTCTCAAGTCAAAACTCCAGATCTCAGGAAGTTAACATAGTCTGTGATCTTTTTGCTTGTTTAAAAGTGAACCTGCCATAAAGATAAATTGAGGCATTTGTAGAAAAATGGATGCACCTTAAGACCATAATGTTAACTGAAATAAAACATATACAAGCTTAAATATCAGTTTCTCTTGTATGGGATACCCAAATTATAAAGAGCAAAATAAAAGATAATAGGAAGTAGGAAGATCTCAGATGGGAAAGGTGTCAAGATGGACAGAAGGCGGAGGGAGGGGAGGAAAATGGGATGAAAAAAGGAATTAAGATGTGTTATGTACATGCCCCTCCAAGGAATGTAAACATTATGTACTGCGAACATGTACTAACAAAAAATTTTTTAAAATGAGTTGCATTTTCATATGCTTCTTTAGCTATTTCCAGAATTTCTATGAAGACATAATGTATGTCTTGGAAATATTAAGAAAATATTCCGTCTTAATCACATCTTTTATTCAAGATGTGGGGTGATGAATCTAAATGTGCAGAGTTTACTGCATCAGTCCCTTATAAGTGGTGCAGTGGAAGCTGAGTGAAAGCCTTCTCCCTTGACTTGAATGACTTGAATGAACCAAGAGAACTTTTTGTTGATCAGAGAAACGCTTTGCTTTATTTGTGGCAGTGAATGCATATTTGCTGTGTTTAGACCAGCTTCTTACATACTTGCACACAGGTGGTTAGGTTGCAGTTCATGTTAGCTGGTCAGTGAAACTTTTTTCTTAAAATGTTTTATTATCAGAAGGGTCCAGTTTTGGCCTGAGGTTCTGCATTGGCCATTTCTGCTCTAAAAAAGTGTTTTTCACACTTTGAACACACACACCTGTGCAAAGTAGCAACAAGAAAGTGTTAAAAAGAGAATAAATGTTGTGCAGAATTTGCAAGATGTAAAAATAGAAAAAGTAAAGCTTATTTTTTTCTTTTTTTATGGGAGGGGGAATGGACAGCTGTGGAAGCCCTGCCTGATCAGTTTTCCTTTCATTCTAGCTCCCAGGAAGCCTTCAAAGTATACTGCTGGGGAGCAGCAAGTAGGTCTTAGAGGAATTACACTGTATCTAACGGAGTTGTCAGCCATGTGTAGTTAGTTGTTTAGTGTTTGAAGTGCAGGTACTGTGACTAAGGAACTGAATGTTAAATTTTATTTAGTTTCGTTTAATTTTAATCTGAATTTAGTTAGCGATATGTGGCTAATGGCTGCTGTATTGGACAGCACAGATAAAGAATATTTCCATGATTTTTAAAATTTTAATTTGAGATAGGGCCTTGCTATGTATTTCAGGCTGGCCTCGAACTTGTAGCAGTCCTCCTGCCTCAGCCTCCCAAGTGCTGGTATTATAGGCGTGTCCCACCAAGGAACATTTCCATGATTGTAGTGAAAGTTCTGATGGACAGTGACTCCAGACTTGGTTATTTGAACTTTTACAGCATGAGGACCCTCCCCTTAAAATTTGATACGGATGGTAGGTGCGGTTTCAAGAGAGGCAAGAACATTCTAAAGGCCTTTGGCGTATTTACTACTGCTGATTTGAGTCTGGGCCTGTGTAGTCTTGTGATGGGTCTTATAAGCTGAGAATGATAAACCAGTATGTAAGTTGTATGTTTATGAGTTGATTATAGACCTAGGGATTCCACACAGCTCATTAAAGGTGAAAGGAGTATAACTAGAAAATAGAACAGGTAGTCTCTGCCTATTACCCATTATTCTCCACAGGGCCAGTTTAGATTTCCATTTGGCAGTGTCTTTCCCTACTAGCTTACAACTTTCAAAGCAACATGGTAAGAATTGAGAAATCTATTTTTTAAAATATTGGGTTTTATGTGTTTTAATACTTTTATGGTTCCTATTTTGGTTACTAGTGATTTCTTTGGCTAAAACAGTTGTGAACTTGGTTATCAGTGGTACTGCTTTTTTCTCTACTTTGAGCAGAGAAACAATACAAGACTAATTTTATACTCTTTCCAGTGGGACTCTACTGGTCCGGTGAGGTATTGCCATTGTATTTCAAGTATTTTATGTTGGATCTTAACTTGCCTTTGGAAATAAAAATTGATGTGTGTATTTGGGGAATATTCTGTATTTTTTTACAATTTGAAGATATTTGAGGAATTTCCCTTCATACCTTTTAAAAGAGCAATCTGTATTTCTGTTTTCAACTCCAGCTTTCAGTTTTTGCCAGTCTTTTTCATATTCCCCTTCCCACTGCCCTTCCAGATACATTGCCAAGCTTAGCAGCCTTTTCTCCGCGATCATACTGCTTTCATTAGTGTGTGCCATTGTTGACTACTTTTCTTCATCTACCTCTTTTTTTGAGACAGTCTCCCTATGTAGTTCAGGGTGGCCTTGAATTCACTATGTAGTCTAGGCTGGCCAGCAGTCCAAGTGCTGGCATGTGCCACCATGCCCAGCTTTCATCTAAATTTTTAGTTATACAAACACGTTGAAACAGACACAGATTAGGCCCATTCCTCCTACAGCAACCACATAGAAATGTTGATTAAGATACATGACAAGCTTTTGCTTATGTACATAGTTGAGGGATAGAAATAGATACAGAGTTGTGTGCACATGCCCATCCAGGCACTAGGAAAAAATTAAGTCCATGGTAATAAAAAGCTGGCCTTGGGAGTTTACTGGAGATAGGATCCAGTAGCTGAGGATAAGGTGGTAATACCATTCAAGGAAAGGAGACAGAACTTTGGGAATTGTATTTTTAAAAGTTGAAGCTTTTCTGATATCATTGAAACATCTGCCTCTGGGAAAAAAGCCTCAAACATCTCTACAGTGGAACTAGAAAAATAACTGCTAGTTTTTGGGTGGGTTTAAATATCACAGGGTGAGAGAGTAAGTGAAAAAAAAATACAGATCTACAGCTGGATGTGAAGTGGTGGATTTTGTGTAGGTCATGTGTTATAATTTGAAATTCTAATGATGTGCAACGAAAAGTCTCTGTCAACCTGAACTTTGGCACCCATTTGCAAGTAGTGTTACTAGGTTTTTATGTATTCATATGTAAGCAACTTTTTGTGTGTATTACTACCTCTTTAGTATAAGTGGTCATATATTTTACTTAAAAGTACATGTCAGTTCATAATGATTGTCTTTTTTTTTCTTTGAGTTGCATATTTTGTCTTTACATATTTTGCCAGAACTCTTTTTTTGTTTGTTTGTTTTTGGTACCAGGGATTGATCTCGGGACCTTGCGCTTTCGAGGCAGGCGGCGGAACCACTGAGCTAAATCCCCGGCCCCTTGCTAGAACTTTTATTGGTATACATTTAGGTTATTTCCAAGCTTGTGATATTAAAAACTTTTGTAGCAAATAACTTTATGTATCATTTTCCAACTGTGTAAGTAGAGTAGGTCAAAGAATATCTACATTTATAGTTTATTTTAGTGAATGTACTTTATTCACTTTTTTGAATAGGTAATACTGCATGCATGTATAGTACAAAATTCAAAAGGAACAGAATAGAAAATAATGAAAACTGAGTTCTCTCAAATCTTTGCCTATACTTCTGCTTTCCAGAAATGTAAGCATTGTTAACTAGCTTCTTGTATGTTCTAGAGCTGTTCTTCCAGTATGATAGTCACTAGCCCCGTGTGGCTTTTGAACACTTGAAATGTAGCTGGTCTGAACTGATGCTAGATTTCTGAGAGTACAAAAAAGAATGTAAAAAAAATCTCATTAATATTTTAATACAGATTGCATAGTGAAATGAAATTTTGGCTATATTGGGTTACATTTATTAAATTATTAGTTTTATCTTTTTATTACAAACAGTGTATCACCTCAGAAATTCCTATGTTTAAGGTTTTTTTTTTTTTTTGTTAGTACTGGGGATTGAACTCAGGTCCTTGCGCTTTCAAGGCAGGCTGTGGAACCACTGAGCTAAATCCCTGGCCCACCTATGTTTAAATCTTAACTCCCAGTACATGGTATATTAGGAAATGTGGCTTTTGGGAGGTAATTGGAGCCTAAATGTGGAGACCTCATAAGTGAGATTAGAGCCCTTTAAAGAGAGACCCCATAGGGCTCTCTTGCCTAGATAGGATTGAAAAGCAGCAGTCTCTACCTGCCTGAGGGCCCTCATCAAACCCCATTTATTGTCCTTCTCTTAGACATTTAGCCTTCAGAATTGTGAGAAATTTCTGTTCTTTAGAAGATATCCAGTCTATGGTAATTTGTTGTAGCAGCCTGAAATAAGTAAGATGTATCTGTTTTTACCCTTTTAATATGATTAATAGAAAATTTACAATTACATATGTGGTTAGAATCCATTCTGTTGGGTAGATCCCTGGTCTAAAGAAATTCTATGCATATGTAAATAAGACAAACCAATTTTCCTCTTACCCAGGCAAAACATGTTTTCATTTGCGTTGTAATCTGTGGGATCAGACATGTCTTCCTAAGATGTTGGTAAACAAAATACCAGGCTGTACCTAGTACTCCTCACCCATTTCGCCTTTTTTCCCATGTGTTTATCGTTATCATCACTGTGGGTCTTATCAGTGAAAGTGATGCTTCCATTGATTTTTACAATGTTTGTTCACTTTGGAAAGAAGCCTAGCATTATTCAGGGTTCTGCGTTTTTGATCCTGCTCCAGTTTGGGCTGGCTTCCTCTCCCTTTAGTACAGAACTATCATGCTATAGATTTCCTTCATTTTCTTCTTTGTTAGATCTCCTATTCTTTATTGTTTCACTCTTTCTTTTTGATGAAACATTTCTTTCAGGACCTTCCTTTAGAGAGAGTGTGGGGCTAAATATTTGAAGGTGTCACATGTTTGACATGTCTTTATTTGATGCTAGGTGGGTTATAGAATTTAGATTGAAAGTAATTTCTTTTTCAGAATTATGGAGGCATTGCTAAATTACCTGCACTTACAGTATTACCCTGGGAAAACCAAAGCCATTCAGAGTCATTTCTTTATGACCTGTTCTTTTTCCTCCCTGGACACTTTACCTCCTCCTTTGCCCTCAGCATTCCAAGGTTTCATTGTCATCAGCCTTGATGTAGATGGGGGTTCATCCACTGTATTGGGTAATTCCTGACTTTCATTTCAGGAGATTTCTTTTTTTGACTCTTACTTGCCAATATCTGCCTTTTTGGAACTTCTTTTTGGATATTGGACCTCCAGAACTGGTCCTCCAATTTTGTTCATCTTTCTCTGTTCCATCTTTCTTTTCCACTTTATGGGAGATTTCCTCTACTTTGTCTTCCATCTCCTTTATTGCATTTTTCTTTTTCCTAATTTTTTTTCTTTTAGTACAGAGATCAAACTCGGGAGTTTGTGCTTGCGAGGCTGACGGCAGAACCACTGAGTTAAATCCCTGGCCATTTTTTCCTATTTCTGTTATGTGTTATCAAGCTTTCTTGTTCTATTACTCTTTACTGTTCCCTCCTATAGCATCCTGCTCTTTATTGTTGGTATGTCTCCTCTTATTGCTTGGGTTGTTTTGATGACTAAAAAATGTTTTCCCCTTTGTGTAGTCTTGAAGCAGCATTTTTTCTGTTTTGGTGTGCCATTTTTCCTTAGATAATTAAAGTAATCCTTGACTCAGGTAGGGTTCTGAAAAGCTAGAATACGGGTGAGGCTTATCTCCTTTTTAGTTTCACTATACAGGGATCTGAGTGAGCTATTTGTTTATCAATATTAATGTCTGTATGTCTTCTGGGTTAGTCAGGTACCAACTAAACAGTAGAAGGTGTAGCTGCTAGTATTTGGGAGCCAAACTGCAGTGGAAGAACAGGGTTGGGGAATCTATTAGCATACAATGTGTTTGTATTTATGTCCCGTTCTCATTCTTAATGATACTGAGACCATCTCCCAGTCCAGGGATACTGTTTTACCCTCTGCAGGGAATAAACATTAAGGCAGGGGCTAGTTTCACAGAGAAGAACAAGAGTGAGTAAATAAGTGCCCCCTCCCATCTGATTCCTTCTCATATAGCTCTCATCTGACCCGGCCTCCTCTCTCTGACTTTGTTCCTGCTTTAATGACTAGTGTTGTCAGTGGAAGCCTTTTGAGGAGTCTCTTAACCAGGTTTCATCTTTCCCAATGGCTAGCCTAGAGTTACTACTCTGATTTGTTCACAGTTAACTATTCATCCATTCCTTTTCTTTTTTTGTGTTTTTTGGGTACCAGGGATCGAACTTGGGTCCTTGCGCTTGCACAGCCAGCGGTGAAACCACTGAGCTAAATTCCTGGCTCTATTCATCCATTCCTAGCTACCAGCACTTTTGGTTCTGTTTTTTTCCTTACCAGCTGCATCTTAGGATAATCTTTTCTTTTTTAATTCCTCTATTACATGTTTTTGTTTTGTTTGAGATGGAATCTTGCTATGTTGCCCAGGTTGGTCTTGAATTTTATGGGCTCAAGTGACTCTACTACCTCAGCCTGCTGAGTGGCTGGGACTATGGGCATGTGCCACCGTGCCTGCTCCTTTATTATGTTTATCTATTAAATTATTTTTATTTTACTGTTGTGTCTCAAAATTTATTTTTAATTAAAATTTTTTATTGGGGCTTGAACCTGGGGCCTTTGCCTTGAGCCTCAGCCCTTTATTAATTTTAAGACAGGATCTTGCTGAGTATCCCAGGCTGGGCTTGAACTTGGAATCCTTCTACCTCAGCCTCCCAGATCTGGGATTACAAGGCTTTTGCTACTACGCTTGGCCCTATTTTGTTTTTTATAAGGTGCTGTCATCACCTGCAGCCCACTAATGATCAAGTTTGCCGTTAAAACAATTTCAAGCACAACTCTGAAGAATTTAAATAAAATGTATAATTCCAAGTGAGCCAGGATGAAGGAATGGAAATGAAAATTAGGTCATTGTAAGATAGGGAAAGAGAGAAACGAAGCAAAGAAAATGGATAGGGATTAGAGAATACAATATAAGATGGTAGAAAATAAGTTTAAATATCTCTCTCTTTTTTTTTTGGTACTGGGAATTGAACTTGGGTCCTTGTGCTTGTGCAGCAGGAGGTGAAACCACTGAGCTAAATCCCCGGCCCAAGTTATCTCCATAAGCTCTATGTAATTTTTTTTTTTTTTTTTTTGAGACAGGGTCTCACTATGTATTTCAGACTGGTCTTGAACTCACTATGTAGCCCAGCCTGGCCTTGAACTCATGGCAATCCTCTTGCCTCAGCCTCCTGAGTGCTTGGATTACAGGCATGCACTACCATGCCCTGCTCAGTATATAATTTTTAGATTAAACTTACTGGTTGGAGAATGGAAATTTTAAAAAATTTGACTAAATGCTTTTTATTAATATAGATGGAGTGTCCCTTACCTGAAATGCTTGGGACCAGTAGTGTATTAGACTTTTTATGGGGTTTGGAATATATGCATGTTCATAATAGAGGTAGGTTGGAGATGGGACCAAAGTCTAAATAAAAATTCATTTATTTTTCATATGCACCCTATACACATATCTGAAGGTTATTTTATACAGTATTTTGCACACACCTGCATTTTTACTGTGACCTCACACATGAGGTCAGGTGTGGAATTTTGCATTTGTCATGTTGGTACTCAAAGTTTCATATTTTGGAGCATTGTGAGTTTTCATTTTAGGGAAGCTCAGTCTGTAGATACAGATTAAAGTATGAGCTCAGTGCAAAAGCCTTGGGTTCAATCCCCAGTGTTGGCACCAAAAACAAAAACAAAACAAAAGCAGGTGTGATGACATAATTTAAAAGTAATTGAAAAAGATAACTAGGCATAATCTGTAAGGCAAAACTGACAGAATTATAAAGACTAATGAGCAAATCTATAATCATAGTAGGGAATGTTAACACATCTCAGTAGTTTTAAGAAAAGATAAATTACTAAGGGACTGGGGGTTGTAGCTCAGAGACTCTGGGTTCAATCCCTACCCCCCAAAACAAATTATAAGGTAGTCTGGATTGGAAGAGTATAATTAACAAGTACCCGGTAATCACTGGAGATAGATCCTTTTCAAGTACTCATGGAATTTTGCAAAAATTGATTATGCGTTAGACATCAAAGCATGTGCTGACATTATATACTTTACAAATCACATCCTTGGGCTGAAGTGCAATTAAGTTAGTAACCTAACAGGAGGATAGCAACAATCATCCCCAAATCCATAGCTGTATAATAAAATACGTATTTCTAAAGTTATGGGACAAGGAGCAACTTCAATGAAAATTACAGTATATTTAGACTTGAATGATGAAAGTACTACGTATCCGAACTGGGATAGTTCTGGGGATTTTGTTCAGTAATAAAGCACTTCCCTAGCATGTACAAGACCCTGGGTTTGGTCTCCAGTACTGCCAAAAAAAGAAAAAGAGGCACTAGAGCACAACTACAATGCCTTTGCTTATATAAGAAATTTATATCCTTAAATATTTGTTGGCAGATAGCTGAAAAGTAATGAGCTGTCTATTGAGTTAGAAAAACAATGTTTAGATTGCAATTTTAGAAAAAGGAAATAATAGAGTAGTCATTAAAAAAAGCAGATGTGAGGAATCAGTCATTCCAATCTTATACAAAATATTATGAAAACAACAGAGAAAAAAATCATTTTCCAAGGCTACCATAATCTTGATAATCCACCCAGTGGGTATGAAAAATGGAAATAGAGGTCACATCTCACTAATGAATATGGCAGTAAAAACCGTAGGTAAAATGTTACTAGCATTGACTCAAACTAGAAGTACCATGACTAATTAGTGGTTGTCTCAGGAATGTAAGGATGATTAAATATCAGAAAACCTGTAAATGAAATTCATCACATTAAAATTAACAGGAGAAACAGCCATGATAATCTTGATGGATGATGAGAGAAAAAGCATATGGTAGAATTCAGTACTTGTTCATAACAGAAATTCTTTGAAAACTAGGAATGGAAGATAATTTATTAAAAGATTGCTTATGATGCAGTTCCACTTACAAGAATTTTTAGAACAGGTAAAGTTAATACTTGGTGTTACAAATCAAATTAGTAGTTGCATGGAATGGAGCTGTAGGGTTGACTGAAAAGGGATACAAGGGAACCTTCTGGGATGATGAAAATACTCTGTTTTGATTGGAATAGGGGTTATATGGATGTAAAATTTGTCAAGATTCATCATACTGCATATTAACATCTGTGCAATTTATCGTAAGTTATACCTTAAAATTAATTTATGAAAGTTAATACAATTGTGTACCAGCAACAAATTAATTTAAAATAAATGTCATTTCAAATGGCAACACAAACTAAAATACATAGGAGAAAACAAAAGTGGGACCTTTCTGGAGAAAAATTTTAATACACATATAATCAAATTATAAGGAGAGAAGCATCAAGATGCAAAGTCAGTATTAAACAATTGAGCCAGGTATGCTGTACACCTGTAATGCCAGCACTTGGGAGTCTGATTGTGAGTTTTGAGACCAATCTGGGGTACATAGTGAGACTGTCTCAAAACAAAAACAGAAAAGCTGCGCATAGTTACCCGTGCCTATGTCCTTAGCCCTCTGGGAGGCTGAGACAGGAGTATCCCAGGTTCAAGCCTATCCTGGGCAACTTAGTGACTTAGTGAGTCCTCATCTTAAAATAAATTTCAGAACAGTCTGGGGGTATAGCTCAGGGCAAAGGCCTCAATCCCCAGTATCACAAAACAGACAAATAGAAAACACCAAAAATCTGGGAATCCACTTGAGATGAAAGACCTCTACAATGGAAATTACAGAATAGTGAGTAAAGAAATTGAAAACATTACAAAATGAGATCTCCCTTGTTCATGGATAGGCAGAATTAATATTGTTAAAATTGGATATTACCAAAAGTAATCTACAGATGCAGTGTGCTCCCTATTAAAATACTAACAACGTTCTTCACAGAACTAGAAAAAAACAATACTAATGTGCATTTGGACACACAAAAGACCTAGAATAGCCAAAGCAATCTTGAGCGAAAAGCAATGCTAGGGGCCTCACGATACCTGATTTCAACATATACTGCAAAGCCATAGTAACACAAAACAACATAATATTGGCACAAAAACAGACCAGTGTAATAGAACAGAACACAAGGAAGGAAACACACACCTCCAGCCATTTGATTTACCAGAAGGGCTAAAGACATGGGAGAAAAGACAGCCTCTTTGACAAATGGTGTTGGAAAAACTGGGTGTTCACATGAAGATTGAAACTGGATCTCTTTATCTCCTACCCTGTACTAAAAACCAAAATAGATCTAAGAGCAGAAACTTTGAAAGTGCTGGGAAAAAACAGGAGAAACAATTGAAGCCATAGGCACAGGCAAAGACATCCTGAATATAGGACTCCAGTAGCACAGTAAAGTATCAAAAATCAACAAATGGGATTTAATCAATTTAAGAAGCTTCTGCAGAGCAAAAGAAACAATGAAATGGGAGAAAATATTTGCTAGTTACTCTTCTGAGAGAAAATGAATATATAGAATATATAAAAACTCAAAAAACTTAACATCAAATAGCCCAATCAGTAAATTGGCAAAGGAATTGAACAGTGACTTCCCCAAAGAACAAGAAGTACAAAAGGCCAATTAGATATATAAAAAATGTTTTAACATCTTTAGCTGTTAGATAAATGTGAATCAAAACTACATTGAAATTTCATCTCACCCATTCAGAATGGCTGTCATCAAGAATACAAAAAAACAACACTGGTAATAAGGAGGGGCAACAAGGAACCTTCTGCCCTTCTGGAGTGAATGTGTATTAGTATAGCCACTATGGAAATCAGGATGAAGGTTCCTGATTAAAAGAAAAGAACTAAAAGAACTACCATATGACCCAGCTATACCACTCCTTTGTTTATAATTGAAGGAATTAAAGTCATACTATAGATACCTGCATACCTATGTTTATTGCAATTCACAGTAGTCAAAACATGGAACTAGCCTAGATGCCCACCAGCAGATGAATGGATAAAGAAAATGTGCAGTGGAATATTATTCAGCCATAAAGAACAAAATTATGTCATTTATAGGAAAATGAATGGAACTGGAGAGAATCATGTTAAGCAGAATAAGCCAAACTCAAAGATAAGTATTACATGTTTTCCCTAATCAGTTGACATGAAAGTAGAAGGGAGACTAAGAGGAAAGGAATAAGGGGTAGTGGTATTATAACGAGAGATGAAAAAAATTATTGAGATCATATTGATAATCACATTATTGATGGTACTGACAGTTTGTTGAGGTAAAAAGATAATTTTTAAATTTAAAAGTGGATTTATATATAGAAAGATCATGAAATCGTCTAGGCTGGTGTTTGCTTAACTAAATCTGTCTCTGGGAGTAAGATGCTGAGCAGATTTGTTTTTGTCCAAGAATATTTTCTTACTTGTGCTGTATAAAATGTTTTTAAGTAGAAGGATTGCTGTAAGTATGTGAGGTGACAAGTGTTAATTAGCGTGATTGTAGTAATAATTTCACAATGTATACTTCAAAAATCATATTGTAGACCTTATATGATTTTGTCAGTTATACTAAAAATTGAGAGATGCTTGTGTTTATTGGAATATTCTTTTTTGTTGTTGTTGTTACTGGGGATCGAACTTGGGACCTTGCAGTTGCGAGGCAGGCAGTGGAACCACTGAGCTAAATCCCCAGCCCTTTATTGGAATATTCAGTATCACAATGATAGCAGTTTTCTTCCATTGTAAGTTGTCATTCCAGTTAAAATCCCAGCAAATAAAACAGAATTTACTTTGTCAGATACCAGGACATAGCATATACATTTAGTGGTTAAGATGTGCTGGTATTTACCTCAGATAAGGACTAATGGAAGAAAACAAGAGCCCAGAAATACAAGTAGTAACATAAATTGTCAGGAAAAAATTTTAGTACATTTTGCTGGGATACTTGGTTATCTGTTGGGGTGTTGGGGAATACTTCTCATGAATAAAATAAATTCTAAGTAAATTAGATAACTAAAGGTGGAAAGCAAAATGGACTGGGTAAGCAGATTAAAGTACATGGGAAGATTTTGAAGCAATAATTGTTTGTTAATTTTAATTTTTATTTTTTTTGTTACCTGGGATCTAACTCAGGGCCCTGCGCCTGAGGCAGCAGAACCACTGAGCCAAACGCAGGCCCAGAAATAATTGTTTAAAAGGTCATGTAGGGCTGGGGATTTAGCTCAGTGGCACTGTGCCTGCCTCACAAGCACAAGGTCCTGAGTTCGGTCCCCATACCAAAAATAAAAAAAGTCATGTAGATTGAAAATGATAAATTTGAACACATTGAAGTGAGATATTGAAGTATGAGAAAGGCCATCAGAAGTCACTTGCTGACTGAAGATACATGCAACGTGTGACAAAAGATTAGTATCCAGAACATGTAATTGCTGTGGGTTAAGGAAAAGGGTGGTGATAGTGAACAAGCAGTTTACAAGAATATCCTGAAAAGCGAGTAACTGAAAATACACTTAAATTCCTTAGTGATCTAGGAATTAATTGCAAATATCAGCAATTCCTCTGTATTAAGCCCATCCTATTGGGCAAAAATAGGGAGACCAGATAATACCAAAGTGTTGGTGATACTGGGTAAAACAAGAACCTGTGGTTCCCTGGGGAAAATGACCATCCGTACAACCATATTGGCAGTACTTTGTAAGGTTGCGTATATGTGTGTCCTCCTCTGGAGCATTTCTCCTCTTTGGTGCATGTTCTAAAACTGAGGCTTTCTTAACTGTTTTTGCTAGACTTTTAGAAGGAAATATGTTTAACGTGACAAAAACTGAGTTAAAGCTTTTTCTCTTTCCTTGTTTTTGACAGATTATGTCTCAGAATCCACTACAGTGACCTGCTAAGGGTCATGACCCTTACTTTAGAGAAATAACGGGGTATAACATACTCAGAAATGTCTCATTTCTAAGAGTGTGTTTGTACATTAGGTTGTAGTATAAAATGTATTTCTCATTGAGGGGTTCTTTTGGTTAAGAAGTTTGAAAGTTTCCTTCACTAGAACAGCTTTCACATAGTCTAAACATGCCAGACTATTCATGCTGACTTGTAAGAGTGGAAAACTGCAAATCTAAATACATAGTCATCAAGAGAAGAATGGACAGTGAGTTGTCCTGGGGTTATACAATGGAATGTTATATGTCAGCTAAAATGAGTGAACTAGGATTTAAGATTATATATAAACATTGGTAGTTACACGAAGTGAAGAAAATAAATTGACATGAACAGTATTAAATATTCATACAAGTTTTTAAAGTTAACAAAACTATTATTTGGATATAGTATGAAGGAAAATTGTTAAGTGGCTATGGTGAAAATTACGATAGTGGTTATCTCTGAGAAGCAAATGAGAGGGAAATGAGATCATTAAGGTATACATAGGGACTTTAGCTGTATTTATCATGTCATCTTACATGTGATCAAATACTGGCAGTATTTGATAGCTGAGTGGAAAGATGATGTTCAATATAATCCTTTTTTTTGTTGTTTTTTTGAATGATGGACATACTTAACACTTAATTTAGAATCCAGAGCCTTGAGCATGCTAAACATGTGCTATACCACTAACCCCTTCTTTTTTTTTCTTTTTTTCTAAAAATACCTCATTCCTTTCGCAGTAAAAGCCAACATAACCTGGAGGAATAAATTTAACAAGATGTGTAAGACCTTAATGGAGAAAATTACACAACTTCTTGGTGAATATTGAGTCCAAAAGAAATACAACATTTTCATAATAGGAACAGTTGATGTTACAGATACGTTCTGTAGAAATTAATATAAATTTATTGCACTTCCAATAAAAATCTTACAGTTTTTGTGGAGCCTGTTACGCTAAATAATCAACCATAACAAATTTGAAAAATTAGAGTAGGGAGTTCACCCTGGCAAATATCAAAACTAAGTAGAAAGCAATAGTAATTAAGATTCTGTGATATTGGTGTTAAATTTGAACAAATATATCATTTAACAGAATAGCCCACAATCAGACCTTTGTTTAATAGGGATTCAATATGGGCTGGGTATTTAGCTCAGTGGTTCTGGTGCCTGCCTTGCAAGCACAAGGTCCTGAGTTCGATCCCTGGTACCAAAAAAAAAAAAATAGGGATTCAATATGTGACAGGAGCGGCATTATGAATTATTACAAAATAAATTTTAATGAACAGTGCTAATAAAATAGGCTGTCCTTATGGTAGAAGATTAGATCACTATGTTACCCCTTAAAAGCAAGTTTCTAACATATTAGAAACCTACATATAAAAAATAAAATGTCTATGAGAATATCCAGAATGGTTCCTCTGTATAATAAAAAGTCAGGTTATTTCTTTGTGCCTCAGATTCTTCATTTGTGAATAGTACCTATCCTACTTTATTCTTTTTTGCTGTTGTCATCATTGCACTGAAGAATGGACCCAGGGCCTCACGCTAGGTAAATGCTGTACTACTTTTTTATTTTTGAAAATGATATATCCCTTTTTTATTTTTGTGTATTTTTTTTTTTTTTTTTGTACTGGGGATCGAACTTGGGTCCTTGTGCTTGAGCAGCAGCCCCTGTTTTATTTTTGAGACAGGGTCTTGCTAAGTTGCCCAGGCTGGCCTTGTTTGTATTTTCAGTCTTCTGCCTCACCTTTCGTGTAGCTGGGATTATAGGTGTGTGCTTTTGGGTTAGCCTCCACTTAAATTAAGATACAATAAATTGGGCTGGGGATTTAGCTCTGTGGCACCAAGCCTACCTTGCAAGCGCAAGGTCCTGAGTTCCATCCTTGATACTAGGGAAAAAAATGATTCAATGTTTATGCTTACTGTACTCTTAGAATGAATCATTCAGTAAATGTTTTCTGCTACATTGGTGGTGATGGTGGGGAGAACAGAATGAGATGTATTTAAAAAGAAGCCCCCCCCAAAAAAGCAAAGGATTATTATAAAATATTTTAAATAAAAATATAAATTTGTGTATTCTAAAGATAACCTTGAAAATAAAATTCTAAGGATTTGGGGATTGTTTTGGAATGCATATTGTTAGGTTTTACATAAAAATAAAAAGGCTCTACACAGTTGAAGACTGCAGAGCATATAAAGTTAGTTTAGTAAAGCACTTAGAGAATGCTGTTTGTAAAAGTGTTGCAGTTATTAATAACTTGAAGGCTTTATTTCCTAGAAATTCAGGATAATCAGACCTCTTACCTAATTGAAACTTTCCAGTGAGTAATCTTAGAATCTCAGTTTTACTAAGGTGTCATTTGATAGGCTTTCTTATTCAGCAATAAAGATAAAATCTTCTGGTTCTTTTGAAACTTGCATTATACAAGTATTATTTATTGCTGGTATTAGAAACAATTAGCATCTATACTTAGTTTTTAGTTCTTACAGACATTGAAGGAAAAAAAAATTTCAGTAAGCTTGATGATGCACTAATGAAGTAAATCTAAATGACTCATTCATATTTTGATTACAATTTGATTATAAATCTAGTTTTTAAAAAAATTTTGTGTTTCAGCTCATAACATTGGTATCTCTTCCTTGTCAACCTTTATTCAATCTGTCTACATTTGGAACATTGGCTAAATATACTTTAGGTAATTCAAGCTGAACCAGTTGAATTTATTGTCAGTATTGCTGACAAATGTTGTGACCTAATTTAAAAATTGTTTGGAGGTAATTGAATGTCAGCCAACCATAGTGATTTATATAGACTAAGTTAAGGTGGTAACTGAAGTACTGACTTAATTCCAAATTGATCATAGTGATATTGTAAGACATGGGACACTGAAATCACATGACAGTACCATGTCATGTGGGTACCATTCAGATTGTGCAGAATAGGTTAAACTTAAAGTGCTTTCATTTCCATGAATGAAAAAGCTTAAACCTTTTAGAGAACTTCACATGTCCAAGAATATATTTCAGTTCCTAAGAAACATTTCTCTTCTACTAAAAGTGTAACAGAGAAACTTCTCAGATTCTTCCTAGTACCAAATATCCTTTTAATTTTTTTACTGGTTATATAAAAGTTTAATTTTTACTCTTTAGGCTAAGTTCTTGTGGATGGAATAATTGAGCCAAAAGCATAGACACTTTTAGTTAAATTCTTTTTGTTTGCTTTTTCTGTCAGTTTTTTACAAAGGAACAGGGAATCACTCACTATCTCCACAAGAGAATTTCTTCTGAGGATAAACATTGCTCAGAAACCATGCCTAGGGACTGGCCACTCTGCTTATCTTCAAGATACCGTTGCCTGCCTCCCTCGGGCATGCTCTTATTTCTGGACTTAACTAGCCTCTTCTAAGTCTGCTGTATTCCATGCTGCCATTCTGGCCATGGAATGGACACAGCTATTTACAAAAAAGCATGGGTAAAACTGACCCTATATCCTTAACTTCCAGAATTGCTGCTGTGTCCCCATGCCAGATGATGAATATACCCTTACCTCCTGCTCTGTTACAGTGTGTAGCTTTAGTCATACCTTTGAAACTTTCTTGCCCCTCTAGCTAGTCATTAAGACATGTGAATTATCTCTGAAATAACTGAATTAATACTCCTATCATGAGCACTAACTTCTTCAGCTTTTTAATCTGGGCTGGCCTTATTTGCTCCTCATCTCCTACCACAGTGCTTCCTGTACTCCATATTCTAGTGATAACCTAAATATTTTTATAGTTCTTAAAACATTTCCTGTCTTTAGAAAACATGCTGAACTTTCTGCCTGGTGTGCTCTTTCTCTCTCTCTTCAGACTTAGGCTCTAGTGTCGTTTTTGTGATCCTCTTCCTTCTAAAGTTTGGATTATGTTCTCTGTGCTAGGATAAGACTGCCACAGGGTGCTGTATAGTTGGCTCCTCCAGAGCACACTTGGTGGCACAGAGTAAGAATTCAGCAGAAGTCAAAAAGGGTCAGATGAACCTTTTGATGTCCAGTAGTCTGAGGCTTTTCATTGGTAGATTATCCTGTTTGTGATGTAATATTGTGGGTTTGCCTTATTTTGTCAAGTTGAAGCCTTATATACTGCAGTGCTTATTTATATTTTTCCTCAGAGTGTACCAAGAATTCTGTCAGTTTCTCATTGTTCCTTAAATTGCCATACAGTTCCTTAATTGAGCAAACTTTATTTTTCCACTGTTTCTCTATATTGCTAAAGAAAGCCACATAATCCTATCTTTTGGTTCCTTTCGCATTTTTAGTGTCTAAACTATAGAGATGTATACAGAATGAGATGTATTTAAAAAGAAGCCAAAAAAAGCAAAGGAGTATCATAAAATATTTTAAATAAAAATAGCAGGGCTTCCAATGCCATCAGTGCATCATTGTTATGTGGATTATGTATGTCTCTAAAAAGAGGCCTATGGACAAATTGATGGAATTTATCATATTGTTGTCTCTTTGAGAGACTCTTGGAAGGTTTCTTTTTGTTGTTGTTGTTTGTTTGTTTGAGACAGGGTCTTGCCATGTAGTTCAGAATATCCTTGCACTAACTGTGTAGCCCAGGCTGGCCTCGAACTTGTGGCAGTCCTCCTGCCTCAGCCTCCCAACTGCTGGGATTACAGACGTGTGCCACCAGCCCTTCCATGTCTTGGAATTGAGCTTTTTTTTCCCTTTTGAGGTGAGTGAATATGATTATTAATTAGATTTTGACCATTATTTTAAAATTATGCCAAATTCTTAGTATCTTTGGTTGGTGGACTGTTTTTGAGAATGGCCTTTTGAGAATCCAAAGTCCTCTTTTGAGATTATACTTAACATTTCTTTTTGAGCTAATGTGCATCTCTGTTATACCAACTATACTGTGTCTCAGATCAGTTTGCAGTTGGTTGTCATTTGGGCTCTCAAGTTTTGTCCTCATAGTAAAGGAAATTTCCCATACCCTTCTCCCCTCAGTTCTGTCCTCCATTTGTCTCCATGCATTTGTGAAGCCTACCTGCAAGTAGTGGGCAGATGTCTTTAAGGCCTATATCTTTTGAAAAACATTTCAACCTCCTTTCTCTCGAAATTTTCAGATTACATTAGCATATTGAAGATTTTGAGAAGTTCTTAAAAAATCTTGAGCCGGAGATTTAGCTCAGTGGTTCTGCTGCCTGCCTTGCAAGTGCAAGGTCCCGAGTTTGATGCCTGGTACCAAAAAAAAATTGATTTAACGTTATTTAGGAACTTCTTAATGTATTTCTCCAGATACTGTTTTCAGTTGTGATTTATATCTGAGGAAATGCACAAGCTTTAAATATACAGTTCTATGAATTTTAATAATTGTATACTCACATGTAATCTCAGTACTGCAAAAAGGAACTTTGTATCTGTGTCCAAGCATTTCCATTCCTTTCCTCAATTCTTCTGAGACAGTTTGCCTCCTATGGGTAGATTACTTTTGCCTGTTGTGGGAAATCATAAATAGAGTCAGCATATCATGTTCAGCATGATATATTTGAGGTTCATCCATATTGTGTATAAGTAGCTCATTAACTTTACTTCGAGTAGTATTCCTTTGTATGAATATACTTTTGAAATGTTTTCTTGTTGATGTTTTGGCTGTTTACAGTTTGGGACTATTCTGACTATGGCTATTATGGACATTCATATATGTATGCTTTTATGGACAATTTTTCATTTTTCTTGCCTATCTAGAATTAAATTGTTATGATGTATGTAGTCAAATGTTTAACTTTTTAGGAACTTGCTAATTTTCCAAAGCTATTATATTATTCACACTTACATCAGCAGTACGTGAGTGTTCCAGTTGTTCCATGAGATAGGGTAAATAATAGTCTGAAAGGATATCCATATCATCCCCAGAACCTGAGTGTTATTTTATATGGCAAAAGAACTGTATAGATGTAAGGATCTTGAGCTGGAAAGATTATCCTGGATTACCTGGACAGGCTTTAAATGTAATCACAAGTGTCTTTATTAGAAAAATGTTGACTCCAATCAGTCTTATGTTATTCTTCTTTGCATCATCTAGCAGCTGCTGGATTGATTTCTCGTGTTCCTTTACAATTTTAAAGGAAATTTTCTTTTCCTGGTCACTAATTGCAATCTTTTCTTCTTTATCTGAAATTCTATCCTCACATTGGTTCATTCTGCTGCGCAGACTTTCAATGGAGTTTTTAATCTCCTGGAAATCTGTTTGCATCTGTTTTATGGATTCCATTTGTTTCCT
>NW_004624778.1:11455443-11473035 GCF_000247695.1 Heterocephalus glaber | reverse complement strand
AATAAGAACCAAGATACTCATGTAATGGTACAAGATCCCAATGATGAATGTAACTGTATTTTATACCTAAAATGAACCAATAAAAGAATTTAAAGAAAAAAAAAAAAAACGTGGAGGGAGAGTTGGGTGTGGTTCACGTGTCTAATCCCAGCATTCTGGAGGCTGAAGCCAGAGGATTTCAGTGAGTTTGAGGCCCAGCTGGGCTGCATAGTGAGTTTTAGGCCAGCCTGAACCTACTTAGTGAGACTGTCTCAAAAAAGAGGTTGGGTGGAGGAAGTTTTAATGAGAAAAGAGGAGATTGCAGTGTGACAGTGGAAGCACAAATTGGAGTCTTGTACCTTGAAAATGGAAGAAGGGAGCACAGCCAAGGAATGTAGGTAGCCGTTACAAGCTAAAAAAAGATGAGGTAATTAATGAACTTTCCCCTTAGACCTTCCAGAATGACCCAACCAGTCCTGCTGATACTTTGACTTTATTCTGTTGAAATTGATTTTGGTAGACTGGTGGTGTTTTAAAGGCATTAAGTTTGATAGTTTGTTAGAGCAGCAGTGGGCTAGCAATACATACAGTTCCTGTCCTCACTAAAGTTCGGTGTCAGAAATTTTTTTAACTATTCTAGGTGGTTTGAAACACTATTGCATTGTGGTTTTAATTTACATTTTCCTAATGATCTAATACTAAAACCACCTTTTAATTATGCTGTTTTCTTTCATGAAATATTTGTCACATGTCTTTTGTTCAGTGTAACAAAATACTGAATTTTATCTTTGATATTTTTTATAGTCTAGCTTTGTGCAATCTTGTCCTATTTATTGTAGAATTTTTCCCTTGGTCTGTGACTTACATATACATTTTTCAGTAGTGACTTTTGGTAAGCATTTTTTATTTTGATGATTTGTTTTATATAGATTTCTTTCATGCTTAGTAATTGATTTTTCATTTCAAAATCATGAAAATATTCTGTGTATTCAACAGTTTAAGATTCTGCTTTCCTATTAAGGACAGTATGAGATAGTAGTTGAGGATTATGATTTCACATTATTGAAAAGCTGTTAAAAATAGGTTGACTTGGTGGAAAATGAGTTGACTGTATATGTGTATATGTGTGTATCTTTATTTCTCATACCTACTGTATACTTTTAATTACTAAGGCTTTTTAAGAACTCTTGACATAGGCAGTGTATGTCCTCTAATTTCCCTCTACATCATTTTTGTGTTTTTGTGAATCTAGCATTGTCTTTATCATTTCCTTCAGAAAACAAAACAAAAATAACATTGCCGGAATTTTGATAGGGATTGCAGTGCATCCATACTCAAATTGGGAAGAATGCATACTTACTAAACCCAATTGACATTCTTTTAAAAAAAAATTCTTTTATTGGTACATTGTAGGTATACAATACGTTTACATTTATCATTAGGTGTTTGTACCTGTACATGATGAATCTTGGTTCTTATTTTTTTCCCCATTACCTGTGTGCCTTTCACCCCCTCCACCCTTCCCTATTTACAAAGACTTTGTTTCCATTGTTTTTATTTTCTCATAATTTTTCCTTTCCCTTCTTTCCCCTTCCCCTCCCACCACCCCTGCAACTTTGGACCTTTCACTGTTTCAAATTATCAGTTATTCATTTTAATCATTTTAATCCTTATGTACATTTTCAGTTTCTCACACTAGAGAAACTATTCAGTATTTACACGTGTGTCCTATTTATTTCACTTAAGAGCATGGCCTCAATATGCATCCATTTAGCTATAAATGTCTCTGGTTTCTCATTCTTTATGGCTGCGTAGTACTCCATTTTATAAAAAAACCCATCTTCTTTATCCAGTTTCCAGTTGGTGGGCACTTGGGCTGTTTCCAAGCTTTAGCTATTACAAACTGTGCTGCTATATATAAACATGGGTGCACATATATCGCTGTGGCATGATTCTTTTAATTCTGTGGGGAAGATACCCAGCAGGGGAATAGCTGGGTCAAATGGGACCTCCAGCCCTAGTTCTTTGAGGTATCTTCTATACTGATTTCCACAGTGTTTGCACCAGTCTGCACTCCCACCAACAATGGAGAAGGGTTCCTTTCTCCCCATACCCCCACCAGCATTTGTTATTGGTTGATTTCTTGATAGCAGCCATTCTTTCTGGGGTGAGTAAACCCAATTGACATTTGATCCTGGATGTTTGAGTTCTTCCTCATACTCTTTTTCTCTGTGTTTCAATTTGGACACTTTAGTTTGTTCTGTTTTCAAGTTCACTGCTCATTTCTTTCAAAATTACCTAATAAAAGATTTAATTTCTGATACTGTGCTTTCTTAAATTTTTTAATTTTTTGGCAGTACAGCACTGGGAATGGAATCCAGTGCCTTCACTGGAGGCCAGCCCTTTCTTTTTTGAGACAGAGTCTTGCTAAGTTGCCCAGGGTGGCCTAGAACTTAGGGTCCTCCTGCCTCAACCTCCCCGAGTGCTGGGATTATAGGCATGTGTCACGGTGCTTGGTTTGTTTGTACTTCTCATTTCTAGCATTTCCCTGTGATCCTCTTTTGTAGCTTAATGTCTGTGATGAATTTCCTATTTCATTATGCATGTGCCTCTCTCATATCAAATCTTTTAATGTTTTTGTTATAGTTATTTTAAAGTCTGTGTCTGATAATTTCAACATGTCGCCCATCTCAGATCTGAGTGTATGCATAATTTCATCTTTTGACTGTTTACTCCCTGTGTTTTAAAAATTTTTTGATTGAATGAACATTTGTATGAAAACAGACTGAAGCAAATACTACTTACCTTCAGCAAGTAGCCCATCATTTCTTATGTCATTCTGATAGAATGTGGAGCTAAGACGATAGCATATGTAGCTGAACTACTTAGGATCTCTTTTGTAACATACATACATACATACATACATAAATTTATCTATTTTTTCAGACGGAGTGTTGTTAATGTATGTAGTCCAGGCTGGCCTATAACCTGCTATGTATCCTAGGCTGGCCTTGAACTTGCAGTGATCCTTCTGCCTCAGCTTCCAGGATGCTGGGATTCTAGGTGTGCGTCACTGCGCCCAGCTTTGTTGCAACTTTAGTTTGAGGGGCTGAAGAACCAGAGCAAAACTTTTTTCTTTTTGCTGTATTTCTTAGCTGCCAGCTTTCTGCCAATAGAAGATTTCTCTACAGCCCAGTTGACAGTTTCTTGGTCATTTTCAGGTTTTCTTTACTTTCCAGTCTTGACCAGTCTTTTGTGACTATTGAGGCATCTTTCTCCAGTCATACCATCCCAAGGTTTCTGTAGTCCTCAGCCTTGATAGTTCAATGTCCAGGGTGTCTTGAATGGAAGTTTTTCTCTCATCTGTACTACCCCACCCCAGTGCTAAATGCCTGCAGTCTTTTGGATTGATTTCACCCCCCTTCCCTCCTTGTCCTTCCACTCTCTTCAGAAGGCAAATTCCTTGCATTTGGTGGTCTGAATTTTGGGTTTTTAAAAAATTCTTTGTATATTCTAGATATCAGTCCTCTGTCAGAAGAGAGCTTCCAATTTTTTTTTCCCATTTTGTAGGTTGTCTTTTCACTATTTCGTTGCTGTGCAGAAACTTCTAAATTTGATATAATCCCATTTGTTGGTTTCCTGATGTTTCTTGTGCAGCTGCGTTTCTGTTCAGGAAATATTTGCTTATGCCTGTATTCAAGAATTCCATCTATTTTATCTTCTAGTAGATTCAGTGTTTCAGTTTTAATATCTAGGTCTTTGATCCATTTTGATTTTTAGTACATGGTAAGAGAGATGGGTCTAGATTCAGTCTTCTGTGTGTGCATAGCCAGTTTTCCCACCATTTGTTAAAAGAGGCTATCTTTCCTCCAGTGTATGTTCTTGGCCCCTTTGTCAAGATTAAATGGTTGAATGTATCTGGTTTTGTTTCTGTACCCTCGATTTTGTTTTGTTGATCCACATGTCTGTTTTTGTGCCAGTACAATACTTTTCTTTTTTTGTTGGTACCAGGGATCGAACTCAGGTCCTTGTGCTTTCCAGGCAAGTGGTAGAACCACGGAGCCAAATCCCCAGCCCCCCCCCCTTTTTTTTTAAATCAGTGTAGCTTTGTAATATAATTTGAAATCTGGAATTGTGATGCTTCCTGCTTTACTCATTGCCCAATATTACTTTTGCTATTCTGGGTCTCTTTTGGTTCCTTAAGAATTTTAGCATTATTTTCTCTAGATTTGTGAGGAATACTGTTGGTACTTTGATTGGGATTGCATTAAATCTATGTTGATATATATATCAGTTTTGGAAATATGGCCATTTTGACAATATTGGTTCTATCTATTGGAAGATGATATCTTCCCATTTTTCTGATGTCCTTTTCAATCTCCCTTTTCAGAATACTCTAGCTTTCCTTATAGAGGTCTTTCAGTTCCGTGATTAGGTTAATTCCTAAATATTGTATTTTTCTTGAAGCCATTATGAATACTATTGTTTTCTTTCTTGGAGGGTTTATTATTGGTGAACAGGAGCGCTGTTGAATTTTGTCTGTTTTTTGTATTCTGCTACTGTGTTGAATTTATTAATTCTAGGAGTCTTGGTGGAATTTTTTGGGTTTCCGTGTCATCTGTGAATAAGGATAGTTTGATTTTTTTCCTTTCTTATATGTATACCTTATATTTCTTTCTCTTGCCTAATTGTCCTGGCTAAAGTTGCAAGTACTGTATCAATATAGAGGAGTGGTAATAGTGGATATCCTTGTCTTGTTGCTGATTTTAGAGGAAAAACTTTCATTTTTTTCCCCATTTAATATATTGTTGGCAGGTTTTCTATAAATAGCTTTTATCAAATTGAGATACTGTTCTTTTATACATATTTTCTATAGGTTTTTATCATGAATAGCTGTTGGATTTTTGTCAAAGGCTTTTTTGCATCTATTGAGAAAATCATGTGATCTTTGTCTTTGATTCTCTTCATGTGATATATTACATTTATTGATTTGTGCATGTTGAACCTGGGATGAAGTCTACTTGATCATGATGTATGATTTGTCATATTCTGTTTGCCAGTGTCTTGTTGGGGATGCTTGGATCTATGTTCATTAGCCTGCAATTTCCTTTTTTGTTTAGTCCTTGTCTGGTTTTGGAATCAAGGTAATGCTAACTTCTAGGAATGAGTTTGGTAGTACAGTACTCCTGCCCTTTTAATTTCATTATAGAGCTTGAGATCTTCCCTGAAGTTTTTGTAGAATTCAGGGGTGAATCCACTGGGTCATGGGCTTTTCTATGGAGTACTTTTTGTTACTACATAGTTTGATAATATATATCTGATAAAATTTCTTTTATGCTGGTTGATTTTCCATAGAGTTTCTCAGAGCTAGTTTTCTAAATGTTTTCCATTCTTCTCAGATATTAACTCCTGTCTTCAAGTGGTTAAATGGTCTTATCTCTTAGTTTGAAATTAAAGTCATGCATGTTAAATTATTTGAACTCATAGATTCCTAGTTGGGGAAAATTTACCATTGAAATGGAGAGAAGAAATTTTTCTAGGGAATCATGTAAGTAGTTCTTGGTAGATCAAGACTTAGTAAAGCAACTAAAGCCAGGTAATTTACAGAAATTATGTATTTAAAGATAGAAAACTGGAAATAAAAATGATTAAAGGAAGTAAAATTCTACATTGAGGAATATCTTTAAGGAGTAAGCTGAGAAGATGTGCAGCTGATTACAGGGCATTCTTTTTTCAGGACATGGACTAGAGGGAGCCTTTAGGCTGTAGCCTGGGGCTTGAGTGTGAAATTGGAAATACGCTTTAAACAGAGAAAACCCCCCTTCAGTATATTTGTTAAATTCCATTGCCGAACTGGGCAGAAGAGATAAACTACAATCTCAGAAAAGGAGATTAAGATTCCTTCTAGTTCTGTGACCTTGAGATAAAGATTCAGTAGGGGAGCAACCTTGAGTACAAATAATAGGTGAGAGTTGAGAGGAAGTGGTGAATATGCACACCACTTTTTCCTCTTCTAGTCATTTTCAGAGTTTGATGCTGCCTAGCCCGAGAGGCTAAAAAGCTAAATTCAAAATTCTTCTAAAAGCAACAAGCAGTTCTTATGGTACGTAGATAGTAAGAAGATAAGGACTTGCTATCCTTTCAAATGAAAGCCCTAGAGAGACTCACCTTAGAATAGGGACAAACCAGGTGTAGTTATAACAGAACTTTTCGAGTGTGGCTAGTCTGAATTGAATTGTGCAGGTGTAAAATACTCAGCAGATTTTAAGTTTATAGATAGTTTAGCTGAGTATTTGGAGCTAGGTGCAACATTCTAATCTCACTGTCTGATGAATTTATTTTCAGGCACAGCTAACCTTGATTGTATAAGGAGCTCAAGATTTGATGGTGGTCCTTTTTAGGTGTTCACATTAGCTCCAGAATACGTGTAGTATATTGTTGTGACTAAGAACTTGTGCTCTAACATTGTGCTTGATCAGAAGTATTGGCCCTGAAAACTTGTGTGATCATAATGTGTTAGCTATTAATTGTCCTTTGCACTCAGAACATCTGTCTCTTTCCCTGGTCACCTGCTTATTCACAGGTCTTCTTAACATCCCTTTTGTTACTCTTTCACATGTAATCTTTTCCCCTTTCCAACTCTTCATTCTGTTACCACACGTTAGACCTTTAAAACTGCTCATTCCAGGACTGCCTATTCCTGCTTATTGGCCTCAACGATCTGGAGGTTTTACAGGTGCATCAGATTTAGCTTGATTGAAACACCATTTAAATGTTTCTCCAGTACTTCATATTTGCTCAATTGTATTTTAATTCTTAACTTTTTCTTCATCTTTAAATTCTGACCATGTGATCTTCCCAGTAGGTCTTCTTTCTTCAGTGTACCACTGTTTTCTGAAGGTTGATCTCTCTACAGTTAGAAATTTCACCTGCCTTTCCTGTCTTCCCAGTGTCAGTTCCTTGCTACAGTATTCTTCCTACCTTCTCAACCAAAAGCTCAGTTTACAGGTACAAACACAAAGTAGGATTGAGAATGATAAACAAGTAAGTACAGGCTTCATAGATACGTAAAAAATGTTGAATTCAAGAAGGAATGAATAAGTATCATATAGTCTTAAAGGAAGCTCAAATGTTCATCAGGAAAACCTTCTCTGACACCTGTACCAAAAACTAAGATTAGCCAGGCAAGGTGCCACAGGGCTGTAGTCCCAGCTACTCTAGAGACTGAGGCAGGAGGGCACTTTGAGGCCAGCTGAGGCAACATAGCAAGGAGTTCTTTTTTGTGTACCCTTAATTCTTATTATAGTTTCTCTTAGGTTGTTGTATATATTTTAATCATGGCACTTTTCTTCATTAGTCCTTGACCATCGTGAAAAGAGGAATTTTAAAAATTATGTCATTCATTTTTCTGTTCCTTTGGTTTAGCATGGAGCCTCAGGTGAACATACTTATTTTTTAAACCAGAACACTAGAATTATAGAGGTATTAGAGTGAGAATGCAGTTTGGCTAGATTAGAAATTAATATCAGTATCTAATTTATGAAAACAGTTCTTTGACTGTAAATCATTGCATTGCATATTAATTACATTTTAACTTAAAATATATTGGGGAAAAATATATATATATACTGTCTGATCAATACAATTGTTTATTTAGGACCAAAATGAAAATGTAAGCATCACTTTTTATAAAGATATACTTAAGCCAAGATTTTAGCATTTGGTGGTTTTTCTTTTTTGGGTTCTTTTTTTTTTTATTGTTAAAGTATGAAGACTACAGGCATCTTTGATTTTGTTGTTGTTGTTTGTTTGTTTTTTGAGGCAGGGACTCCCTTTATAGTCAGGCTGGCCCAGGCAGGCCTCAAATTTGAGGCAATCTTCCTGCCCTAGCCTCCCGAGTGCTGGGATTACAGCCTGTCTGGCTACATCTGATTTCTGAAAAGGATGTTATTTATTAAATATGGCAGGTTGAACATATATATTTTCTTTCCCTGTATATCTCAATAAAATTTAGACAGTGTTAAAGGACTAAGAAAAGGTGGGAGAGAAAATGAGAAAGAGGTAATCTAAATTTTGGAATGTAAATCATAGAAATGTGCTCACTGACATAGTGGTACTAGAAAAACTGAGGTCTTAAGTTCCTGTGTAAGGGACTGGAGAGCAAAGAGAGAAGAAAATAATAAAAATAGTGAAAATCAGATTCTCAGGATTTTAGGATCTGACGAGTTCACAGAACAGTAAAAAAAAGAGGTAGTTATGATATTATGAAATTTTACAACCACAGATAACAAAATACTCAAGCTTCTAGAGAGAAAAAAACATTTTAAATCCCAATTAAAAGATCAGGAATAAGAGTCACATGGGACTTAGAGCATCTACAGTGGATGCCAGGAAACTGAGGAGCTCTGCTAATTCTGTGTGAACTGATAAGGAATGACTACAGGAAATAAGGTTAGTGAAAAAGGGAATACAATAGCAATTTATATAGTATGCTACTTCTGTATAGGAATAAGGCGGTGGGAAGGTGAATAGATGGTTATATACATGGTTGTAAAACTGAATAGACAAAGCCAACTACTTTATGAAAATAGTTTCGGGGGGGAGGAAATAGGGGAACAGAAATAGAGAAGAAGTTTCTCTGAATAGAGTATACTTTGTTGTATAGGTTGACTTTAGAATCCTATAAATGTGTTACATATTTAATATAAATTGAACCAAAATAAAAACTTGAAAATTGTAGGCACACAACTTTTCTACCTGAATTGGTGACAACCCTACAGAGAAAATAGTTATTTCAGGTGACTTTACAACACCGTACAGAATTTTAATCATCCTTTGTTAGAGTTGCAAATAAATCTTTAACTTTATTCAGTAATCTTAGTTTTAGAAGCACTATTGGTGTTATTTGAAATTATATATATTTTGTAAGGTAATGCAAACAAGTGATTAGACATCTGTACAAAACTCGAAATTTTCAGTGCCAGAGAAAAGAAAACAAATATCAACCATAGACTTTATAGTACATTGAATGGTGAATCCCCTAAAATGTAAGTCTGTGTGTTAATCCCAAGAACCTGTGCATTTATTTGGAAAATTGGCTTTTGCAGATGTAGTTGCTAGTGATCTTTAAGTGAGATTGTTCTGGATTACCATAGGTGGCTCTAAAGCCAATGATAAAGGGCACACAGAGAAAAGAAAGTGATGTACAGATAGAGATAGAGATAGGCTTGATACAGCCACAAGCCAGAGAAGCCCAAGGGATGTTGAGCAGCCACCAAAAGCTACAAGAGGCAAAGAATTGTCTCACATAGAGCTTCCAGAAGGAGAGTGGCTCTGCCAACCCCCTGTATTAGATTTCTGGCCCCACAGCTAATGAGAGAATAAATCTGTTGTTTAATCCATCAAGTTTGTGGTGATTTGTTATTAGCAGCCTCAGGAAACAAATCAGACATGAATAAAATCCCTGAAACGAAAATGAAGACTTAGCCGGGGATTTAGCTCAGTGGTTTTGCCGCCTGCCTTGCAAGCACAAGGTTCGATCTCCAGTACCAAAAAAAAAAGAAAAATGAAGACTCAAACATTTAACCTGACTTTGCTTAAAGGAACTGTGTTTTAGGCTTAAATACATATCTGTAGTTGATGAGGAAAAGTTCATTGCAAAAGAATTAAAGCTAATAAATATGGAGGGAATAGAATTAGAAAATAACCTTAATAATAATAGATTCAGAGCAGTGATGATTAATGAATAAAAATATTGCATGGAAAACAATGATGGAGGAAGTTTTTTATACACAGACTTGTGCTTTCTGTATCACAAGCTGATCATTCTTAGCCCTATTAATGTGGGCAACCAAACATTATCGGCCTGTTGGATATCTGATGCAGTGTGAACCACATAAGAAATAGAGTCAAGTTGAAATAGAATCTAATTGTATGTAGAGCTAATCTCCATTATATAAGATAGAGAAACAAGTTAATGTCACCACAAGGAAACCAGACAACTCTAGAATGTAAGATCATCTAGAGATCAGCTGACCATGTTTCCCTCAGTTTCATGAGGGGGAAAAGAGATAGAGGAAGGACTGCTCCAGATTAAAAGAACACTCTAGTCTCTTTTGGATCCTGACACAAACCAACTGTAAAATGAAATTTTTAAATTAGCTAGGCAAATTTGGGGTAATGGGTGATTCCGGGTTATGAAAATGATTTGGAAAGATCTCCACATTTTAAATAGATGGATACTGAATTCTATGGAGATGAAATTACATTATCTAAGATTTGCGTTATTTTGCTTAAGAAAAATTATGATAGAACCACATTTTGATGATTACAAGTGGAAGAAGCAATGTCATTTGAAAAAAGTAAATAGCATTATGTATAAAAATGATTTCCAGTGTAGTGTTTAGAAAGATTTCTATATTATCTCCCATGTCTTTCTCAAGAATGAACATACTCCACTGAAAAAATGGATTCACCAAACGAAGAAAGACAAAAATATTAAATAGGATAACAGTATTCCTCGGGTCAGAGTATTAGTTCAGTTTGGAGTGGGCAGATATAGGACTTCAGGATGTGAGGGCTCCATGAATAAGAGGGCTAGCTGGTTTCTGTTAATACTATGTGGGAGTTTTCCACTGTGTGGAAAATTTAATTGAAGGATGCAGAGTAAGAAGAGTTTGTGATAGATGCATGGAAAGGTAAGCAAATGCAAAAATATAACAGTTTGTATTCTGGAGAGTACAAAAAGAAACATATAGTAGTTTACTAATGATAACAATATTATGTACATAGTTATTTAAATACAAATGGGTGATAATTATTTTGTGCTAGGAGGAAGGAAAAGTAAGGAGTGCAAGGGAAATAAATCCTCATTTCCTACAGGAAAATCTATAGATTAATATCAGTATTTGATATTTCAGGTTACCATTATAATCTTGATCAAGGCAAGTTGGAGTCCTGTATGCCTCACTTACCTGTATGTCAAGTTCTTTTTCCCTGCTTGGGACGTTTTCTGCCATCACTTCTGTGAACAGATTTTTTATGTCATCTGCACGCTCTCGTTTCTTCATTGACTCCAGTCAGTCTTATGTTATTCTTCTTTGCATTGTCTAGCAGCTGCTGGATTGATTTCTCATAGTCCCTTACAATTTTAAAGCAATTTTTCTTTTCCTGGTCACTAATTGCAGTCTTATCTTCTATATCTGAAATTCTGTCCTCACATTGGCTCATTCTGCGTAGACTTTCAGTGGAGTTTTTAATCTCCTGGAAAATTGTTTTTATCTGTTTTATGGATTCAGTTTGTTTCCTATGTTGGGATTCAATCATGTTCCTGAGCTCCTCTGTAGATTTATTAATCATGTCTTGCACTATGAGCACAATCTCTGCTGTTATCTGAGAAATTATTTCTGATTTCATATTTTCCAGATCCTCTTTTGTTGCCAGTTCAGGGAGTCCAGGTGGTTGAGTATCAGAGTGTTCCATCTTGTTTCCCTTTGGGATTGCTGTAGGTGATCTGGAAGTCTGGTTTTGAGGCTTGTTTACTTGTCTTCTCATTTCGATGGGGGTGGGGTGGTGGTGATGGTGGTGGTGGTGGTGCTGCTGCTGCTGCTGCTGCTGCTGCTGCTGCTGGTGCCCTTGCGGCTCACCTCCTGTGTGCTGGCGGGGGTGGTACAGTGGCTTGGAAGCTTCCTCTTGTGCACTGGGAGCTGCTCACCTCCTCTGTGCTGGCGGGGGACTACCATTGTAATCTTAAATAGTGAAAATATTTTAAAGAATTTCACATTGAAGGAAGAGGGACTTTCTCACTATGTGTATTACTACTTAGATTTCAATGAAAATAGAATATGTTAAAAAAGAGGCTGAGGATAAAGATCCCCTCAAGGACAGGTAAAAATGAACCAAGTCTATTCTCTGCAGGCTTTCATTTATAAAAATTCTTGTAGTTTACTTCACGCTTGATGTATTTCTCTTCATGTATCTTCTGATTTTGCTTTATGATACTTCAGTCATGAAAACTTGGGGAGAGTGGATTTGTATTTTTTCGTATAATTTTGTTAAATCTTTTAAGGATAGATTGAAGTTCTAAGAATAAGGAAAACTTGCTTTTTGTGAAAATAGTTTATTGACATTATTAATAATGAGTTAAGAATAAAGTAGTGGTGGTAGTGATAACGTTTTTCAGAACATTGATAGATTTTACTTGCAAGGTTATATTTGCCCGAGAATTGAGTCCCTGTAACATTATCTTGTTTTTAGAAAGGTTTGTTACCACAATTCATTTAAGTTAGTTAAAGCAACATTTCCAGGAGTAGAAAAGAGAATGTCAGAAAGTGTATGGTGAAAGTACTAATTTGAATTTCTATCCTGTCTTGTAGCTTGCTTTCTATAATATATTGAAATCATTCCTTGGTTTTAAAGTTAGTCTTTGAATTATCTTTTCACTATCTTTTCTAGGATAGATTCGAGAGGCTCTTTCTATAGTGTGGATTGTTGCCTTTAGTAAGAGCATGTCGTCCATCTTGCCATTCACTCCACCAGTGGTGAAGAGACTCCTAGGATGGAAGAAATCAGCTGGTGGGTCTGGAGGAGCAGGCGGAGGAGAGCAGAATGGACAGGAAGAAAAGTGGTGTGAGAAAGCAGTGAAAAGTCTGGTGAAGAAGCTAAAGAAAACAGGACGATTAGATGAGCTTGAGAAAGCCATCACCACTCAAAATTGTAATACTAAATGTGTTACTATACCAAGGTAAGTATCGATTGATCTGTAGATTGATGATCTGCTGTTGAAAATTGCTTATAGGAACCTCAAGGAAAGCTGTTGACTTTTTGTTACTTTCAGTTCACCTGTCAGTAGTGATTATTAAAATATGACTGTTTAACCTGTCATATTAATTTTTTTTACTAGTTAAGTCTTGTTTATTTTACAAACCATTTTCTTCAGCAGTGAGGTTTACTGATAATTGCTGATATTTAGATATAGTTATTTTATCTTATCTTCATTGCCTAAGTTTGTATATTTCTCATTTCTGTGATAGAATGATGTTTGAATAAAGATTCAAACCTCTATTACTGGTAAGTAGTGACTGACAATTTTTTACTCTTGCTGAAAACTTCAGTCAGTAAGGAGCTATAAGAGGCTGCTGACTTTTTGATGAATGTTTTATAGTTCTTGGCTTTGAGTTGCAGTGTTGTTTCCAAGAAAGATCAGTATGTGAGGCAGCTTCTTAAATGTATGTAGTAGTCAGAATCTATCTCAAAGACTGACCTCTTATATTGGAAGGAGCTAACACTAAAGAGGTTGAAGTTTTAAGTATAAATTTAATCATTTGCAGATAAGTACCACTGTAGAAGTGGATTTTTGAAAAAATGAAGTGGCCAGTGGTTTATAAATATCGGTTTCTGTGTGCATTACAGGGTTTTTTGAGTGCCAAAAATAAAGAATTCTCTAAAATGAATGCAATATATCATATACATGGACTTGCATAAAGCGTGTGAAACTGTTCTGTCTAGTGAGCTTTGATAAACATGTTCCTGATGCTTAACAATAACAGATCCCAGTAACACTAGCCTGTCTACTTGCAAATGTTCATAGTAGACTGTTTCTTCCCTTGTTTGATAGGCTAATTACCCATTTGTTACCTTGTTTCATGTGTATTTCAAGTAAGTCACCTTTCTTGGTTCTTTTGTTTTACAAATGCTATGGAGTCACCTGCTGTATGTGAGGCTGTTTCAAGACACATGGGTGATACAGTGATGATAAAACACAAATTTCCCGTCCTATTGAGGGATAGATATGCATACTAAACAAGTGAACAAATCAATATAATTTGAAATAGTAATGAGTGCAAAGACAACAGATGTGGCAATATGATAGGAAATGCCTAAAGGATGAAAAAGCTTGGATTGTGATGCTTGAGGATCAGGAGCTAGCTGAAGAGGCTTCTTGGCAGAGGAGAGAGCCAGTATAATGACTCTGAGGTGGGAAATAGCTTCTCATATTGGAATATTTAAAAGAACGTAGAGTACAAAACATGGTAGGAATCTAATCATACAGGGAACTGTAAGGTGCTGTTGGAGTTAAATGTTGATCTAAATATAAATAAGGATTTTTAAAAATCCATTTTTAAAAGGAGTTTTAAAAAATCTCATTTTGCCAGTATCACTGGCTGCTGGAGACAGATGCCATAGGGTAGGGTGTGTGCCTGTGTGTGTGTATGTGTGTGAGAAATAGTAATAGAGGTAGGTTGGATGCTAGCAGAAGAATCAGCTAGGACGCTGTGAAAGTAGTCCACGTGCAGGAATACAGAGACGGACGTGGCTATGCTAGCAACAAAGTGAATGGATTCTGCATGCATTTTGGAAGCAGAACTGTAATGTCTTGGTAGTGAATTGACTAAGAATAGGTCAAGCTGTGTTAATCTTTCATTGCGTGGGTGGTGGCGTTTTAGTTGAGGAAACGTTTATTAAATGGTCACTGCATGGCTGATAAGATTTTCCTTGCTGAAGTTTTCTCTTGAGTTTTTTGCTTTCTTTCCTTTTTTTGTTTTTGTTTGTGTGTTTGCTTTCTAATAATGGAGAGAAACTTTAAAACAGAAAATAAGAATTTTGTAAAATGTGATGATGTCATTCAACAGGTACGCTCAGGGAATTACATCCTGAGATGGCTTATGGGAACTTTCCCTTTAGAGGAAATTTGTTGTGGTGGTTGAGTCTAGATGATGCAACGGTGGAATTACTTAGAAGTGTGTTTTGTCAAGAGTGGAACTGTGGAATGAATATTGTGGTGATCAGGGAAGATTGGTCAAGGGTTCTCAGGAAGGAGTTATCATTAGAGTATAGAGTTTGGGGTACTGCAGGAGATGTCAGGGGTGACTCTGAATGTAGTCAGGAATCACAACAGGTGTGCTAGGGAGTTTACAGTCAACCTGAGTGTGTCTTGACTGTGTGTGAGACACTGAAAAGGCTTAGGTCTAGAAGGCCAGCAGTCAGATTAAATTTTAAGTAACTGTCTGACTATTGAGGAAACAAAATAGGCTGTCACAGGTGGAGTTAGGGAGACCACTTAGCCTCTCAACAAAGGGAGCTCAGTAGTCCATGCAGAGGTGGAATATGGTTTTGCTTAGTTCTGTTTAGGGCTCACGTTGCCATTGTAGCAATTGGCCCACAGAGGAGGCAAAGGGTAGAGCTCTTTCAAGGAGATGCTGCAGATAGTGAATAGCCTGGTGATTACAAGTAACTCCCTGGGTATTTATACTGTGAAGGTCACCTTAGTCACATTTCTTTTCCTTATTTTTTGTTCATTCTGTGGCATATTCTAAAAATTTCTCTTTATATTTTAGAGCTTCATTATATTTTTCTCTCTACTCTTTTAGTGATTAATGAAGATAAAATAAGCAATCATTGCTCATTACCTTGTGTTTCAATATTCAGAGTTCCTTGAAGTTTGAAGTTTGCCTAATTGGGTGTGTCAAAAACTCCTTACACTGTAGTTGAGTGCCGTATATTTTCTAACTTTTTAGGAGAGCAGCTATTTCTTAACTATTAACTATCCTTAAACATAATCAATTTTAGATGCAGTTCAGTCATTTTATTTAGGTAAGAGTGTAAAATATGGGGAGTAAGAGAGAAGAAGCTTTGTTATGAATAAATACAAACCTTAGTTTAAATAAGAAATTTTAAATGGGATATAAAATAGAATTAGTGAGGGTCACTTACTTAAAATGGCAAGTAAGGTATTAATACCTTAAGATTTTCAGACTTAAAAATACAAGTAACTCAGTAGGTGAGCATGAGAAACAAATTTCTGAGTTAAAAAAAAGGCAAATATTTTCAGCTAAAATATTTGTTCTGTTGACTTTTAGCAATTTCTACCCTTGTTCTCTTTGCCCCACTAATATTAAAGTGAGATTATCAAGTTCCCAGGGGCTGGAACTCCTAGTAATATGCGTGGTTGTCCCATGCCGCCTGATGCATTTATGGAACAGTTAAGCATTTACCACTGGTGGTTTAGAGCCACCCGACAACAAGATGTGCATTTACCAGTCGTGGTTTAGAGCCACTGGAAAGCGAGACATACGAACTGTGGACCCAACGTGAATGTGGTAAAGTTAGAAATAGTTCTGGCTTTATATCCCTCCCAGTCCTCTCACCTAATTACTCTTGCCATATCTGAAGTTTTGGAAGTTTGTAGTTAGAGATATATATCACTACTGCTTCCTTCCTGCCATTGTATGTGGTGACACAAAATAATTCAGGGACAGAACTTAACCTGGTAAGCTGCAGTACACTAAGTAGCATTAAGTTTCATGAATATTTTCTGTTTCAAAGTTTTTAAGACTGAGGAAAATTGTCATGAGACAACTCAGTCATATAGTAACAATGGCAACTGATATTTAGTAAAGATGTGAGAAGAAAAAATGGCTTTCAGTGCATAATAACTTATAATAAAGCAAAATCCAAACTTGCTGGGAATGGAGTTCTGCAAAATTAAAAACAGGTTACTTTAGTGTTCAAAGTGGCAGTTTTATTAGTAAGTATTATACATACATGAGTAGGAATGCAAAATTTGTTATTTTGCATAATCATAAGTTATAAGGGCTTTCTTAAGGTAGTGATTTGGCCATATACTTGCATATTTTTATCTTTTATCCTAAGGAAACAGGAATCCAGGAATAGATTTCTGGTATCTTTCATTATTGTTTGTAGTAGCAAAGAACCAATCCTAACCCTTAGTTTCCTTAAATCTAATGTTCAGAAAATGTTTCAAACACAGACCACAGCTGAACAAGGATAATAGAAGAAAAATTACTGCTGTCTCACTTACAAACATAGATGCAAAAGTTACAAGTATCTGAAACTATGATAAAGTGGACTTATTTGGAAAAGAAAAAAAGGAAAACATGACAAGATAGTGGTTTTTTTAGCCCACTTATTTCAGCTATTATAACGATTTTTTAAAAAATTAATTGTATTGGTACATTTTAGGTATACAATATAAAGACATTCATCACTGGAAATTTGCACCTTTACATTATCTCTCTTGGTTCTTATTTTTTCCCTCTTCCCCTGCCCTTACTTCAACCCCTCCATCCCTCCCTATTTACAGAGACTTTGTTTCCATTTTTTCATATTAATTCCATTCCTCTCTTTCCTTTCCCCTACCCCTCCTACTTCCCCTTCCCCTTTGCCCCTTTTCTTCCTATTTCACATTATCTATCATACCTTTTAGTCCTTATTTACACTTTCAGTTTCTCATACTAGAAAAACTATTCAGTATTTACACGTGTGTCCTATTTATTTCACTTGAGAGTATTGCCTCAATGTGCATCCGTTTAGCGATAAAAGTCTCTAATTTCTCATTTTTATGGTTGACTAGTACTCCATTTTATAAAAAAAACCACATTTTCTTGATCCAGTCTCCAGTTGATGGGCATTTGGGCTGTTTCCAAGTTTTAGCTATTACAAACTGTGCTCCTATGAACATGGGTGCACATGTATCACTGTGGTATGATTCTTCTAATTCTTTGGGGAAGATACCCAGCAGGGGAAAAATAGCTAGGTCAAATAGTACTTCCAGTCCTAGTTCTCTGAGGTATCTCCATACTGATTTCCACAGTG
>NW_004624778.1:11438989-11452376 GCF_000247695.1 Heterocephalus glaber | reverse complement strand
TTTACAAGAATGTAGTGTCCTTCTTTGTCTCTCTTAATCAGTGTTGGTTTGAAATCCACTTGATCTGCAAAGAGGATAGCTACTCCTGCCTTTTTACAAGTTCCTGTTGCATGGAGTATTGTTTTCCACCCTTAAACTTTTAATCAATGAGTTTCTTTCTTTTTTTTTTTTTTTTCTTTTACTCTTTTTGTTTTGTTTTTTGGTACTGGGGATCATACTCGGTACCTGGAGCTTGCCAGGCAAGCGCTGGAACCACTGAATTAAATCCCCAGCCCGTATGAGTTTCTTTTTGAACTGTGTTTCTTGTATGCAGCATATTGTTGGATCTTGCTTTTTGACCCATTCTGCCAGTCTACTTCTTTTGACTGGTGAATTGACACCTGTAACATTCATGGTTATAACTGATACTATTGACTTATCATTGTCATGACTTTTTCCTTTTGTTGGATTCTCTCCCTTTGGATTTAATTTCTTGTTGTGCCTGATGGATTCATCCTGTTTGAGTTCCTGGGGTTGTGGTCCTCATTGTCTTTTCCTAGGTTATTGTCTAAAATTTTTTGGAGTGCTGGCTTGGTGTTCATGAAGTTCCTAAGGTGCTTTTTATCATGAGAGTATCTCACTTCTCCATCAATTTTGAAAGATAGTTTTGCAGGGTACATCATTCTGGGTTGGAGGCTCTTTTCCTTTCGGGCTTGAAACACTTCACTCCAGGCTCTTCTTCCCTTGAGGGTTTGCGTTGAGAAGCCTGCTGTGATTCTGATGGGCTTTCCTTTGTATTTGATTTGTTTCTTTTCTCTTAACTGCTTGTAGAATTTTGTTATTCTGTTCAGTTTCTGGAATCTTAGCAATTATATGCCTATGTGTAGATTTTTTTTTGATCTCGGCTAGTTGGAATCCTATATGCCTCACTTATCCGTACGTCAAGTTCTTTTCCCCTGCTTGGGAAGTTTTCTGCCATCACTTCTGTGAACAGTTTTTTTTATGTCATCTGCATTCTCTCCTGTTTCTTCGTTGACTCCAATCAGTTTTATGTTATTCTTCTTTGTATCGCCTAGCAGCTGCTGGATTGATTTCTTGTGTTCCCTTACAATTTTAAAGCAATTTTTCTTTTCCTGGTCACTAATTGCAATCTTACCTTGTATATCTGAAATTCTGTCCTCACATTGGCTCATTCTGCTGTGTAAACGTTCAGTGGAATAGAGCTGGGGATTTAGCTCAGTGGTGCACTGCCTCACAAGCTCAAGGTCCCAAGTTCGATTCCCGGTACCAAAAAACCCCCCCGAAACAACAAAAACAAAAACGTGCAACCTATCAATGGAGTTTTTAATCTGGAAATCTATTTGTATCTGTTTTATGTACTCCATTTGTTTCATATGTTGGGATTCCATCAGTTTTCTAAGTTTCTCTTATTTTATATCCTTGTCCTCTTTTGATTTATTAATCATGTCTTGCAGTATGGGCACAATCTCTATTGTTATCTTGAGAAATCATTTCTGATTTCATTTTTTCCAGATCCTCTTTCGTTGTCAGTTCAGGGCATCCAGGTGGTTGAGTATCAGATTGTCCCATCTCGTTTCCCTTTGGGGTTGCTTTAGGTGATGTGGAAGTCTGGGTTTGAGACTTGTTTATGTGTCTTCTCCTTTCAATGGCAGGGTGGGGTGAGGGTGGGAAATGTGCTGCTGCTGCCCGTGAGGCTCACCTCCTTGGCACTGGGGGTGGTGATACGGGGGTCCCAAAGGTTCATCTCCTCTGTGGTGGGGCAGCTCTGGTCCTCCGTACTGGAGGTGGTGGTACTGTGGCCCAGAAGGTTCACCTGTGCTCTGGGTGCAGCTCTGCTCAGAGAAAATAGTTAATGGCAGGCATCTGAGGATTATTCAGCTACAGGAAATCTATGAAGATAACTATTCATATTTAAATCTATTAAGATAACATATTCATATTTAAGAAGATTTGATCACTTTAATGAATGTGGAAAAAGCTTTCTCATTAGATTCAGTATTCATATTAAAGGGAATTTTCTTGGTTTTATATTGCACACATCTAAAATTGTTACTCTTAATCATGAAACTTCAGTGAGAAGTATGATATGCCAAATTCTTAATTTATCTGTGGAGTACCTAAAAAAAAGAAATATTCTATAATTTTTCCTAGTATTTAATTATAAAAATATGTTCTATTTTAAAAACGAACATAATTAAATGCTTACATAGGAATTTTTGACAATTTTTAAATTTTGATACAGTGTCTTTCTGTGTAGTTCAGGCTGGCCTTGAACTTACTTTGTAGCCCAGGCTGGCCTCAACTCACAGCTGGTATTACAGGCATGTGCTACTATGCCTGGGGGCAATTTAAATCTTGTCTATACACGTTAAGGCTCCTTACTTTTTATATTCTTATAGAGCTTGTTTGGAGGTTCTAGCAGAGGAGCACAGCTACTCATATACTCTTGACCAAAGAAACAGTCCTCCTCTATTGGGCATGGTCATCCTTTGATACTGAGTTTGGGAGGGACACACATAGAATGATGATTGAGGAAGGTGACACCTACTTAGCCATCCAGATCAGCAGAATCAATCCTGGCCATCAATGGGGTTACAGATTTTGCTGCCAAATCTCCCTCGCATTCTTGTATTCGTAAAAAGCAGTTTTTCTTTCAAAGGGTGATTGTTTGTGTTTTTTTTTCTTTTAAGAATTACTCAAAATCATGAAGTTATATTTATATATGATTGAAAATCAGCCACGGGCCTGGGGATGTAGCTTAGTGGTGCTGCACTTGGCAAGCACAAGGTCCTGAGTTCCATCCTCAGTACCAAAAAAAAAAAAAAAGAAAAAAGAAAAGAAGAAAAGAAAATCACCCACCGATTATATAGTGGAAAAATACATCACCCCTTCTTTCCCTATTCTTTTGTTACCCAGTTTTCCTTTTCAGTTAGGGTTGTGTTATTGGTGTCTCATGTGTCCTTTCAGGGCAGTATGTTCCCTTTTAATGTTGTCATTGACATTTCACTTTTGTTCTTCATAGTCCAACTTAAACATCACTGTAATTAAAGTAACTATGGAAATTGCCAACTTCCGTTTCTGACTTCATATTTGTGCCCTTTTACTTGTCTGGTTAAATAGGAATAGCTTAAGAGCAAACTTTGAACCGAGAGTATGGTATTCAGTTTTTCATAAATTAGTGCCTTTACGTTTCAGGAGGAGTTCTCTCTTCTCTTGCATGCCTAGGGCAGTGTATCAGTAGGAGTTCTATGTATGGACTATGTCTGAGCATTATGATAGAGGGAACTCTGAATTTGAAATTTGAAAACTTACTTTGATTTTAGCTTCCTCAGTACTGATGTGTGATTCCGGGGGTGTTACTATACATTTTACTACTATCTCCTCATGTGTGGAGGGTGGTGGTGTTATGCAAGTGTGACTTTTAGGTTCACTGAAATAATGTAAGAAAGATTTATAAGTTATATAAAGCACTGTAGCCATGAATATGATACATTTGAAATATTCGTGCATATTCCATGTTTTCATTTTCCTTTTCATTCTTTTTTCTTTTTTGGTATCGGGGATTGAACTCGGGTCCTTGTGCTTACGCAGCAGGTGGCGAAACTACTGAGCTAAATCCCCAGCCTTCCTTTTCATATTTTGCAAGAGAATGAGCATTATTAAAGTGTAGGCATTAAATTGTATTGTACCTTTCTTCAAAAAAGTTTGTGCCAAGCAGCACTGTGTTATGCATAATTTTGTTTATTTATATGTATAACATTTATGACGTCAGAACAGTTAAGCTTTTATAAAAACCAATTAGAGTTTTGAGGTTGTAAGTAACAGATGCGTTTTATCAACCTGAGTATTCAATTTGTCATTTTTTTCTAATGAACAGCAGGTTGTATGTGTCCTGCTTTCATCATTGAGATGGTATGCCATTTCTGCAAGACTGACAAAAAGGATTTCTGCAGACAAGCATTGCTATACTTAAATCCATCACTCACATTTAGGCTATATAAATAAGAATTCAGGAGAACGACCCCACATTGAGAATGTCCTTGAAGAAAGTAGTGTATATGATTGCATTTCCCCTTCCCTTCATCCAAATTGAAGGTCTTCAGAAGATCTAAGTTTGACGTGTCTTCTGGGACTTGAGAGATACATAGACTGGCACCTGACTTATTATCCAAAAAGCCAAAAAAGTAGTAGGCCACTTGGAGCTGCCCCTGTAGCAGTAAAGAAAGGGCACATTGAGAATGGCCTGCCTTTTCAAAGTGTCATGGGTCAAAGATTCAGGAATTTATCCCCTCCACTGAGTAGACTTTAGTAGGATATTTGAGATTGCCTTGTTTTGAGAGGACCTAGAGGCCCACCTTGGTTGGAGGTCAAAGTAGCCTAGCCAGAGCAGCCTGAGAAGTTTCTGGAGTGAATTGGCGGGAAGAGAGTCAGCATTTGGGCATTTGACTTCCATAGGAACCTACTGCCATGTTACTGTCTCATCAGAACCCACTCTTCTTGTTTCTTTTTAGTATCTATATGAGGCAGAAAAATAATAATACAGTATTTAAGAATCCAGGCTTGGCTCTCCTGCTACTTGCTACCTGTATAACCTTAGGTATGTTAATCTAATTTCTGTGCTGCTAGTACCCCATTTGTTCAGGATTAAATGATTTAATATTAGTTCTATAATGGCTTAGTCCTATGTGTACTACATGGTTCTTAACTATGTGGAATGGACCCCAACCCCAAATTTGATTTTGATGGGAGACCTATATTGCCACCCACACATACAGGTCATGAACAGATTTATTAGGCACATAATGAGGCTTTCTGGGGAAAGCAAGGCAGCTTCCAGATTGATCCCAAAATGACTTGAGAGAGCAGAGACTTGCTTGGGGTTTTATGTTGATAGGGGTTGAGGCTGGAGTCTGGGATAACTGTTTCTGCCCTTGTGCATGTGCCATGACTTGTCTGGTTTGAAGAAATTACCCTAGCACAAGAGGAGAGAGTATCTGGGCTTTCTTACCAGCTTGCCCAGGTTTGAGGCAGAAGGGAAAGAAGGAAAGGTGTGACTTGAAAACTAGCAGCAGTCAAAAGATCAAAATGTAGATTCCTTTTAAAACTCAGGTGAGATGAAAGGACACTTAGATGCATCATAGTTAAATTGATGAAGAGACAATCTTAAAGTAGCCAGTAAAAAATGGCATGTAATATACAGAGGAACAGTGACTCTAATACCTGATGACTTCATCAAGAGAGGGGAGCCAGAAGATTGTAGAATGATATCATTGAATTGCTGACTTTGAGAAGTCATCATGACACTAAGAGGACTTAAATACCTGACTTAAAGACATACTGGGCATAAAAAAATAGATAAATGGCATAAAATAAAAACTTGATTTTCAGGCAGAGATGCCAAGGCAATTCAGCAGGTAGGGAGAGGAAAGAGTACTGGAATAACTGTATATCCAAATGGAAGAATGAGCCTAATTCTACTTTATACCACTCAAAAAAATTAATTCCAGATGAATTGTAGTTTTCATCCAGAGGCTAAAACTGTAAAGTTTTCATAAGTAAACATGGGGGAATATATTTGTAACTTGGGAGTACAGTTTTTTTTAAAGGACTATTAAAAGCAATAACCGTGAGAGAAAGTCAATAAATTCGACTTAATATTGAAAGTATCTCATGAATATGAGAAAAATGAATTATCAGAATAGAAAAAAAATTGTAAAACAAATTTCCGAAAGAGGTTTATATCCAGTTTATTAGGAATTTCTTTAATTCAGTAGTAAAATGATAAATGCCCAAATTTTAAAAATTGACAAAAGAATTGAATGCTTTACAAAAGGAAAAGATATACAGAGGTCCGGTAAGAAAATTTCATGAAAAAGTGCGTGATACCATTAGGAAAATGCAAATTGAAACTACAAGAAAATACTACTGCATAATCCCCAAAATACAATTTAATAGAGTTTCTGCACCAAATGGTGAGGCTGTCAAGAAAGCAGGAACTTTTGTGTATTGAGGGAAGAAGTGTAACATGGTACTGTCACTCTGGATAAAGATCTGGCAGCTTATTATAGAATGAAATTTACATCTACCTATTGTCTGGAGAAATGAAAGCACATGTATGTGAATGTTTGTAGCAGCTTTATTCACGATAGTTATAGCCTGGCAGCAGGTTAGATGTTCATCATATACAAGGGTAACTACACAAATTGTGAATTCATCATGTAATGGACAACATCACTGAAAAGAATGAACTGTCATCGTATATATTAATATGGATTAATCTCAGAAATGTGTTGAGTCAAACACACAAAAGAGGACATACTGTATTAATACATTTATATGACATAAGACACTAAACTGGTGGTGAAAAAAAGTCAGATTATTGATTACTTCTGGGCATAGAGGAATGGAGAGCAGGAATTGAGGAAAGGGCAAGAGTGATGATCTTGAGAGGGTTATGAGATACACAATTTAGGCATTTGGTCAAATTAAAAAATAGGGCCAATAAGATTTGTATTTCCTACTGTTTAAGTTTTATCTTTTGTCAACAATGAACTGTCCTTACTATGCATGCTGCATACTGTCTAAATTTGAAATGTCAGTAGTATATGAAAAGTAAAGAGATTAGTGGATAAGAGGAAAGCTGGATAGATATATGACAGCAGATAAAACAGATGTTAATTGTAGAATCTAGCTGATGAATATAGTAAGGAAATTGAGAAATGTGCAGTATCATTAGGATGCTTTTAAGTTTAACATGTTGGCAAATTTTTTTTTTGTTTTTGGTACTGGGGATTGAACTTGGGACCTTGCGCTTGCGAGGCAGGTGCTGGAACCACTGAGCTAAATCCCTGGCCCCTCATGTTGGCAAGTTTTTTGTGATGCAGAAATGGGGATGGAGATGCATGTTTACTGAGGTGTCCAAAAGTAACTTTGTAATCATTGGAACTTTTCCTCCATAAAATGTGTGCTTAATTCTTATAAATCATCTGTACAAGGCTTTGCCTAGCCTTTCATAATAGAATGGGTTGTTAAAATTTTTCCTTATAGGCATCCTTATTTTATAAATATTGAAGACTCCAGTTACTCCTGACATGCCTCGACATGGATTTGAAATTTTTTTGTTATTGATTAGGAAGATTCAGCATTTTTTTATATTTTTAAAAATTCTCCTTTGTTTATGTTGTAAAGTTATGTAAGAAGAGTACCATATCACAGGTCCAGTTGAGGTACCTGGAATGTAGATACATTGTTTTGTTTTAAAACTTGGCATGAAGTCCTAGAATACGCATTTGGTGACTGAGTTTGTTTTTGAATGACCTTAATATTTATTTCATTCCTCCTGGATGAAGTTGAAAACTTTCTACAGAGGCTGAAGGTTAAACCTGTTAAAATGTCTTCAAATTTATTACTGCCAGAATAGGTCTTAATTATGAAGGAATGTAAGGCTCACTAGCTGTTATTGGTGCCTTTTGAAACCAATGTCCTGCTGTTTCTATCATAATTTTCAATTATTTTTGTTAAAGAATATCTCAAATTCTTGAGAGATGGTTATTATCATTTGAAAATAAAGCAACTTAAAAAATAGAATATGCAATCATTTGTCTACGTTTTGAAACAAATCAAAATACATAGAAAAAATTGGGACTCTGAGACGGACTCTCATTGTTAATTAAGACCATTAGTTTAATCAAGTTTAATCAGTTAATTGTTTTTGATGACAGTAACATTTAAATATTTTTAAAAATTAATTTTATTGGTACATTTTAGGTATACAATATAATGACATTCATCATTGGAAATTTGGACCTTTGCATAATCTCTCTTGGTTCTTATTTTTTCCCCTTCCCCTGCCCTCCCTATTTACAAAGACTTTGTTTCCATTTTTTCATTTTCTCATATTCCATTCTCTTTTTTCATTTAAACATTTATAATTAGATGATATTTGCATTTCTTGAGAAAAAGTTTTGTAGAAATTTGAAAGCACTGAGTTAAACCATTATTCTGCAGAAATGTGCCCTGAAGAATTTGGGTGCCTTCACACTAAGTTACAGCCCCAGCCCTTTTCAAGGGTCTCAGTAAATTGCTAAATTGCCCAAGATGTGCTTGAACTTGTGATCCTCTTGCCTTAGCCTCCCACAGTGCTGGGGTTATAGGCATGCACCACCATGCTTCACTAGAACTGGGGGTTTTAGGTAGATTTCAGCCTTGACTCCTACTGTGTTAACTCTTTAATATTCGATTATTCAACTACTCAGGTTTTTTTCCTTCTTTGGAATCTAATGGTAATATTAATTAATATTAATAGAGCTGGTAATGGGTATAAATTAAATCATGTGTGTAAAGCACTTTGAATAATGCCAGCTACATAGCAAATGGTTAAAATAAGTACGAGCAACTTATGAGTAAGTTTTCTGTAGTCAGTGAAAACATAATTGTTCATTTGTATCCTCTGCTAATTTTTCAAGAAGAAAGGTTCTCAAGAACTGGGTTGTTTGCACCAGGGATTTAGCTCAGTGGTTCCGCCGCCTGCCTTACAAGCACAAGGACCTGAGTTCGATTCCCGGTACCAAAAAAAAAGAACAGGGTTGTTCTAAAACACTTTTCTTGGTGGTAGAGGGAAGGTGAGAAGCTGTAGAGGCAAGCATTTTCTTGTTTCTCAATTCTCATCCCCACCTGTAGTGATTATGATATACATAGATACAGTATGAATAGTGTGGAACTTTTCTGTATTATAGTGATCATCCTTTGACTCCTGAGTTGCTTAAAATATATTTTATCCTTGCTAGTCATATATAAAAATAAAACCAGTATTCTGTTAAATAGAAATAATTATGGATGCAGTTAATTACAGATTATTCCCTAGAAGTCCATTAATACATGAGTATATCATATATGTCTGCCATCCTCCAGAGCTGGAGCTTCAAGTAAAATTCTTTTTGTTGATAGCATTTTATTTATTAATGCCTTTAATTTTACTCAGTGATCAGCATGCTTTAATTTTTCCACAAGTACAACCTTCTTACCCCTTTTGATTTGTAGAAGAAACACACTCTATTCAAGAAGATCATGAAAATAAATCAGTACAATGATGAGATTTATTACTTTTGACTTAGTTGTTTAAATGTTGTCAATTAGATATGACAGCAATAGTACTAGTTTAAAGATTTATAAGATTCTGTAAAATGTGCCCTTCTTTACCAAAGTCAGTGTTTTCTCGAACTTACTGTTTTTTAATCTCCTTATTAATAAGTGTGTAAGTAAATGTATATGTGCTTAATGTAAAAATATAATAATTGATACAAATATATCAGTGGATGGTAGAACCAAAGTGCAAAATGTTAATTTAGATGAGTGTATAAAATATATATGCTTGGATATAACTTGTAAATTGTAGACTACATTTAAAATTCTATTTTAGTTTTCAAAGGTGAGTTTATTCTTAAAAAAATCTTTAATATGTTAATTTTACTGATACTTGTTATAAAAATGATTCGTAGGGAAAGTTGATAAGGATTTCTTCCAAGTTTACTCCCAAGTGATTTAGTTAATGCAGTGATCAAGTAATATTCCGTATGCCACAAATATGGTTGGCATATTCATGTCCTTAGGACCCCTCCCTCAAAAAAACCCATGGTACTGGTGATTGAACCCAGGATTTCACATATGCTAAGCAAGCAAGTGCTGTAGGACTGCAGCATTGTAGCTCTTTTTTTTTTTTGAGAAAGGGTCTTACTAAGTTGCCCAGAGTGCCCTCGAACTTGGAATTCTCCTACCTCAGCCTCCCACATAGCTGTGATTACAGGTGTAGGTGTACACACCATACCCATCTAGTGTCCTATGATTTTTAATAGTTATCCCATTCTCTTCCCCCTGTCGTTTTTATTCAGTCTAGATATGTAAGCAAGGGAGTTACATAATTGATGTAATTTTCCTTTGAGAAGTTGTGTTTCATACAGTAAACCATGAGATTTTGCATGAGAGATAACACAGATGTACTAGCTGTTCTGTGTGTTGATGCAGGAACATTAATATCGATTGTTTATGGTCTGTTACATCTTATTTCAACACTTTGTAACATCCTATGTTAATTGCATTAGTAAATAGTATGAAATTTTGATCAGGCAGAATTGATGAGACTGATTTTTTTCTTTTGCATGATACTTTTGAATATTTAAGGGTTTATAAATGTCCTAAAGTTAGATGGTCAAATAAACTTAAATTTGAAATGTTTAGCTAATTTGTTTGAGATATTGCTATTGTTGTTAAAAAAATGAAACTTGTAGTTCTAGCACCATAAAAGAAAAACAAATAAAAACTTAGCTGTTCTTTAGGCTATACTGTTGATTTCACATAATAAGTGCCTTTATTAGTGTAACATTTTCAGCTATACCCTTTTCTCTCTTTAGTATTTGCAAACTAGCTTCATGCATACTTTTTACACTTAAGTACTATACAGACATTTCTTGTGGATAGCCCTTAATTATTAAGTGTATAAAAACATAATTTAGTATAAACTTACTCTTATTAAAAGACCAGGTGTTTTTGTTTTTTTTTTTGGTACCAGAGCTCGAACTCGGGTTCTTGCACTTATGCAGCAGGCAGTGAAACCACTGAGCTAAATCCCCGGCCCAAGACCAGTTAATTTTCACTTGTATAGCAAACAGAACTGTAGCTAACAGATTTAAATGATTTGTATTATTATATAGTTTGCAAGTTGCTGTGAGATCCATAATATAATTAAAATCTTATGTAGCATTTGACATATATAGCTAAGTTATGATCGTGATTGTTATTAAATATTTCATTGATTCTTAGATGTACATTTTTTTCACTTTGATGCCTCTTATAAATTGGAAATGATTTTCCCTTTAAAGTGTTACACAAATGTTGCTTTTTCTTTAGGTACCAGAGATCGAACTCGGGATCTTCCTCTTGCAAGGCAGGCAGCAGAACTATGGAACTAAATCCCCAGCCCACAAAATGGTGCATTTTAAAGTAGATAACATCTTAGATTTATTGGAAGTTATTGAATGTATAAAAGTCCCTTTATATAGGCGTCTCTAAATTTTTCTACATTAATTTCTTGTAATATTTTTTAGTAATTGGACATAACAGCAGTTAAAACTCATTCTATATTAACGAGGGCTGGGGATTTAGCTCAGTGGTTCTGCCGTCCGCCTCGCAAGTTCAAGGACCCAAGTTTGATCCCCGGCACACACACAAAAAATTTCTTTATTAACAAACTGAAAATCTGGGTGCTCCATTTTCCTCATGTTATGATTGAGAGTGACAAGAAATTGTAATTTGTTTCTGTGCTATGAAAATACTAATTGAACATGAGATACCTTGTTTGCTGTGTGGACGTGTACAAAGACCTCTGGGAAATCAGGTTCTTACAGGGAAATACAATATGAATCAATCTCTAAGGAAGAGTGAGAATGAAAACTGCCTGATGAAACCTCCCAAACAAACTCTTAAGAATTAGCTGGTTCACTAGGTTACTAAAGAAATAACAATAAAGTCAAAAGGTGCCTAAGGAGAAGCAGTATATAATGTATAAGGAACAAAACTGGTAGCAAAAGCTAATATTAGATAGTGAGGACATTGTGTCAGAAAAGACTGAACAGAGGGCCAGGGATTTAGCTCAGTGGTTCCGCCGCCTGCCACGCAAGCGCAAGGTCCCTGGTACCGGAAAAAAAAAAAGAGAAAAGACTGAACAGGACCCAGGGCTGGTGTGTTGTTGTTGTCTTCTATAGTAATGTGCAAAGTGAGCTTGACAGGGCACAAAATAGGAAACAACAGCCTGTCCTGATGCTTAGTTATCTAAGGACAGGAGCACACCTTTTTATGAAAATGTGGCAATGACTTTCACTTAATTCTGTGGCGATGTATCCATGTTTCACTTAATTACAAGCAGCGGTAGTACAAGCAACTCTACTGTTCATGGGAAGGATATTATGTGTATATACACATGTAGTACGTATTTGTGGACCTTTTTACGTTCTCTTTTTCAACACAGCATGGCATGGGAAAGATGTTATGTGTATATTCACATATAGTACGTATTTGTGGACCTTTTTAACATTCTCTTTTTCAACACATAGCATACTGTGCATACTGTTCTGTGCTTGCTTTTTAAATTTGATACCACATTTTAGACTCCCAGTTCACAGGGAGTTAAATTATATAACTTTTTATTGATACTCCCTAGTTTTTACTTGCATTCTTTTATGGGTTTTCTGTGCTTTTTGTTTGATAAAATTTTCATATGAAGTACACAAATCATATGTTCAGTATTTGACAAGTGAATATGCCACTGTATCATACAGAACATTTCAGTTATCCAGAAAAATTCTTTCATACTCTTTTCCCCAGTGGTTCTGGAACCAACTAGTGTTTGAACTGTTTTTCATTTTCAGTGTGTTTTGCCCCTTGTGCATTTCATAAGTGGATTCATTCAGTGTTAAGTCTTTAGTGTTCAGCTTCTCTTGATCACCAGGCCTTTAAGAACTATTTTAGATGCATCCCTCTCAAATTTTAAATATTGCAGTCATTATCATATATAAATATCATATATTCTGTGATTTTTTCTGTGACTTTTAAGTTATATAGGTGAGTATTGTTTATTCTAAGATTCATTAACTTTTTTATGGCACCAGCATGTGCTATGTATTTGTAAATATTTCATGTACACTTAATAGAATTCTATAAATATCAGACCAAAGTCGTTGATTAATACTGTGTAGCCCTTTTATGATACATGTGTGAGAATAGTGTTACTGCTCAGAGAATTACTGATTTGTTCATACTCTTCTAAATCTTTCTGTTGTTTGCTGCATTTTTTGTACTCCTCCCCCCTTTACCTTTGGTGTTGCTGGGAATCAAACCCAGGCCCTCACACATGCTTGGCAAGCACTCTACCACTGAGGTTCATCTCAGCCTTATGTATGCTGAAGCTTTTTTTTTCAATGCAGACAGGATTATTAATGTCTTATGATGAATTGATCCTTTTATGAAATATCTTTTTACCTCTAGTAATAGTCTCAGTCTTAGGATAGTATCATTTGCTTTATTAAACTTGAAGCTTGCATAGACAGTTTCCATTTTTATATTTCTAACTTACATGTGCCTATTTAAATTACATTTTTGTGAACGTTTTACATCTTTTTTTTTTTCCATTAAGTTTATCGGTACATTTTAGGTATTAAATACAGTTACATTCATCATTGGGATCTTGTACCTTTACATGACTTATCTTGGTTCTTTTTTTTTTCCCCATTCCCCTGCCCTCCCTTCACCCCCTCTACCCTTCCCTATTTACAAAGACTTTGTTTCCATTTTTTTCCTTTTCTCATATTTTTTCTTTTCCCTTCTTTCCTTTCCCCTA
>NW_004624778.1:11406759-11420281 GCF_000247695.1 Heterocephalus glaber | reverse complement strand
ATTGATTTCTCATGGTCCCTTACAATTTTAAAGCAATTTTTCTTTTCTTGGTCACTAATTGCAATCTTATCTTCTGTATCTGAAATTCTGTCCTCATATTGGCTCATTCTTCTCCGTAGATTTTCAGTGGAGTTTTTAATGTCCTGGAAATCTGTTTGCATCTGTTTCATGGATTCCATTTGTTTCCTATGTTGGCATTCCATCATGTTCCTCAGCTCCCCTCTAAAGTTATTAATCATGTCTTGCACTATGGGCACAATCTCTGTTGTTATCTGAGAAATTATTTCTGATTTCATTTTTTCCAGATCCTCTTTTGTTGCCAGTTCAGGGAGTCCAGTTGGTTGAGTATCAGTGTGTTCCATTTTGTTTCCCTTTGGGATTGCTGTAGGTGATCTGGAAGTCTGGTTTTGAGGCTTGTTTATGTGCCTTCTCATTTCCACCGAGTGGGGGTAGGGGCTTGCTGCTCGTGCCCTTTTGGCTCACCTCCTCTGTGTTGGGAGCAGTGGTACGTTGGCTCGGAAGCCTCCACCTCTGTGCTGGAAGTGGTGGCACATCGACCCGGAAGCCTCCTCTGCTATTTTAATAGTTTTCATTGCTCAGCTGAGACTCTTGATCTGTTCATTAAGTTAATGAACATATCAATAATACTTTAAAATCCTTGTTTGCTAGCTCGTCTTGGGGTATAATTTATTGACTTTAAAGTTTGCCTAAGGGTGCTCTTCTGTAAGTGGCCAGAGGTGACCTGTGAAAGTGGTTCCCTACTCTTGACCCAGAAAGCCCCACAAAATCTTGCAAATGAAGAGGCTCAAATTTTTGTGTTCCCTTTAAGAATACTTGTGAAACTGTCCAGGCCATCAAGGATATGCATATTCAACAGGTCACCAAGTATCTGAAGGATGTCACATTAAAGAAGCAATGTGTCCCATTCTGATGTTACAGTGGTGGAGTTGGTAGGTGTACCCAGGCCAAGCAGTGGGGCTGGACACAGGGTCAGTGGCCCAAGAAGAGTGCTGAAATTTTGTTGCATATGCTTAAAAATGCAGAGAGTAATGCTGAGCTTAAGGGTGTAGATGTAGATTCTCTGGTCATTGAACCTATCGAGGTGAACAAAGCACCCAGGATGCGCTGGCATACTTATGCTCATGGCTAGATCAACCCATACATTAGCTTCTCCTGCCACATTGAGGTGATCTTTACTGAAAATTGTTCCTAAACCAGAGGAGGAAGTTGCACAGAAGAAAAAGATATTACAAAATAAAAGAAAACCAAAAAAAATGGAAAAAAAAAGAGGATATCCCAGAAGAAACTGAAGAAACAAAAACTTATGGCACGGGAATAAATTAGGCATAAAATAAATGCAAAAAAATAGCTTGCCTAAGGGTAACATTTTCTTATTTCTTCATATATGGTCAGTCTTGGTCATGTACTGCATATTTGAGATGAGACATCGTAGAGACTCTGAATTCTGTTACCTTCCTCTGAAGAGTGTTTTATTTTTTGTTCTAGCAGGTAGTTTTCTGTGGCCTCAGAATCCGAACTGTTTTCCACCTTAAATCTTAGTTCTTTCAGCCTTCCCAATGCTAGTTTCAGCAGAACCCTGCAATCCATATATATTTCTAGGGTTCAGTCAAGGACTTGAGCAGAGTTCATAGTCATATTTTGATCCCATCCCCATAACTTCTTTATTTGCATTTAAAAGTTTTCTGTTTAAGTTCTGGTTGTCCTGATTAGCTCATACTAGGGCATGCACTCAGGTACAAAGCCATGGAAATGCAGCTTTCATACAACGTAATTTTCCTCCTGTATGGGTTAATATCTCTTTAGTTATCTGTTGCTGGTCCCTCTATACTGTGTTCAAATAATTTGTATTTGGTTCAGTTTATTATTTATATCTAATTTAAAGTTTATCTAATTGAGGTCACTGTCTCATTAGAAGCAGAGCCTCTACTCTATTTTGTGTATTCTTTTGCTAATTATATACTTTTTTAATTATTGAGAATTTATGTTTCACAATCTGGAAGAGGAAGTCTTTACTCTTCCCTTATCATTGTTTTCCTGGCCATACTCAATCATTTTGGTGTGTTTTACTTGGTGTAGTCTTGTCAGAATTTAAAATTTAAATGTATAATTTTTATTAAGATTGAATTAAATATGTAAATTCGGCAGGCTTGATGTCTATGATAGTGTTTTGTCTAGAGAACATGTCTTTTTTTCTTTATTTAGTATACTTTTGTTTTTAATTATGCTTAAATGTTTGTATACATATACATAATTGCATTTATTTTAGTTTTGTGTATTTTATAAATTGGATTCTTTGTATAAATACTTTTTCTTCTAAAGAGAAGCAAAGACTTTACTAACTAGTAGCAAATTTAATATTTTAAAACAAACCTTCCAATTTTGTGAAGGAGGTATTACAGCAAAAGAACTGAGGTCTGTCACTCAGTGGCTGAATTGTACTTAAAAGTTTGGGTCTGTCTGCTTCTAGATCGATTGCATATTCTTAACAATTACTATTCCTTATTCTTTGGTTTATTTCAAGGCTTCAGTAGAGCACAATTTAAGCTCTTTATGCTGTAATTTAGATTCTAGTTCTTACGCTAGTGCCAAAGGACCTCAAGTGAAATACTCTTTCTAGTATTATAGGAACAGAATAGCTTCTGAACTATGTTTTTGTTAAGCATTTCTTTAAATTATTTTCAAAGGAAAAAAGAATCAGCTGTATACTTTTTCTTCCTTAACGCAGATTCACAAGGCCCTAGAGTTTAAGTGATTCACTTGTGCTTTAAACTATATCGTGCTGTATGTTTTCAGTAGATACTTGTATTTGATAATATCTTCAAAATAATTCGTGATGGTTTTAAAATCATTCCATGTTCAGAAAAGGGAAAGGTCTCAGCTATCTAGATATCCTTCGACTTTTTAGTTCTTGTGACTTTTGTAGTCTTGTAAATTATATACCCTAAAAAAAGCAGAAGGATTTAAAATGTCTCAAGGCAGGAAAATTTCTGAATGTGTTTTTGTTGTTGCTGTTGGTTTTCTTTCTTTTTGTACGGGGATCGAACTCTGGACCCTGTGGTTGCGAGCCAGGTGGTACCACCACTGAGCTCAATGCCCTGCCCTGTTTTTCTTTTTGTTTGTTTGTAATCATCCATTTACTTTAGCCTTTAGAGCAAGGCATGACTTTCCTGCAGATGGGCAGCTATGTACAGGACCTGGTGTCCAGCATACAGGATTCTGTTGCCCAGGCATAGTCAGTCAGAACTTTCGTCATTGCTCTTTGCAATGTTGATTGCAGGTAGCTTAGTAGCAGTGTAAATTCTGAATTTAATCAATTGTTTATTTTCAGAGGTTGTTTTGAAATGTTTCTTTTTGCTGTTTGGAAATTTGATGGTTTTTGCAGTCTGTGAAAAATGGAATTAGATTTTAAAATAACCTTTTGTCTAATTTTAGAAGTATAGTTTGGAACCTGAGAGACATTTGCAGTCAAAAGTTCCATTCTAGAAGTTCTCTTTAAACTCTTTCCTTCTCTCACAAAACCTCAAGTTACTTTGAAAGGAATAGTGGCCGAGAAAATAGGGAGAATTTTTTCTGGACTGCTCATGTTCTAGAAGGAAAGGTGGAAGAAAAATTTTAAGGTGGTGTGTTATTTCAGAATGACTCCAAAATCGCTTTATCCTTTATAGGGATAAGAAATCAAGAGTGATTTCCATTGACACTGAATGTGTAAATATTAAAATAACCTGAAAATATTAACTGTCGATATGTGTCTATTTTAATTGGAATTTTCCTATATTAAAAATACCAATTGAGATGTTTTAAAGTTTTTTAAAAACTGACAATATGAAGGATTTTGAAAGGCTAATAGTGTAGATATTAGGTCTTTTGTTTTGAGTAGAGGAATGGAAAGGATATTATAGATATTATCTCATAAGCCCAAGAACATTGGTGTTCACATTTTGAAAACATAATCATAACTTATCTGGAGTCACATGTTCCATTTTATTGGCTTCCTTCATATAGAAAATATAGTAACTAACACTAAATGCCTGTGAAAAAGTGAAGCAATGTATATTTTCTGGGTGAAGGAAGTATTCTGTACATTCTCCATGTTTTACATCATGGTACTTTGAATAACCATGCTTCCATGTTCACATCAATTTTTTGTTTTTCAATTTATGCACAGCACTTGCTCTGAAATTTGGGGACTGAGTACACCAAATACGATAGATCAGTGGGATACAACAGGCCTTTACAGCTTCTCTGAACAAACCAGGTGAATATTTTGCCCTCTGTCAATCCTAGAGATCTTGTGGGGAGGGGGGTTGTTTTGGAAGACCTCTACTGGGTTGCTTCGTATAATTTTGTCTAGGATGTTTCTTTAAGGTACAATAAGGCATAGCATTTAAACTATGTGCTTGCCAGTATTAAAAGTATATTAAATGTTTCAACTGATGTTTTGATCAATGCAATCTAGTTCTGAATCTTCTTTAAATTGAATCCCCTAAAGGATAAGAACTTTGATAACTATATACTTATTGTAGTTCAATTTTAGATTAATCTGTTGGCCTAATTTTTAAGCAAATAAATGATCAGTTTTTGCTAAATTTCTTGTTATCTAAATTTCATGTTTATATACTAATACATAGTATTTACTGAACTCTTATCACAATTAACAATAGGCTAACTCATTTTTATGTTACCTTTTAAAAAAAGTCACCTCATTGTCTTTAAGTATGTTGATATTTGTCCATTTCATCCCATCATATTCATCACCATCTGCATTTCTGTGTGAGCAATGTAAATATACCTCAGTTATCAAAATAGGGGCAAACTGAATAATGAGTTGTATTAGTCACGTCATTGTTGATATTTATCATTCTCCACACTACTTCCTTTTTTTGACTATTAAGTTACCTATAGAATTAAGGCTCTTTGAAGCATCTCTGAAAAAGAATTTGACTTATTAAAGATAGATGTTGAGAAAAAGTTTATCAAGTATGACCATATGATATTCTTTTTAAAAGATGAATTTTCTCCACGTGGTTAGCCTTTCATTGGCATTTGAGTAATTTATGTAGCATATTGTTGGGAAACATCTGCTAGTGCTGCTGCTTATTTTATCAGATCCTTAAAGCATACATTTTTCTTCCTTGTTCTCGCTAAGACTAACTAAATGGCTCATTCCTTTCTTTATGCTCTAAGTGTATTATTACCTTAGCCCATTTGGCTATACTTTTTTTTTTTTTTTTAAGTTTACTCCTTTCTTTTGCCCTTGCTTCCCAATAGGTCTCTTGATGGTCGTCTTCAGGTTTCACATCGAAAAGGATTGCCACATGTTATATATTGTCGGTTATGGCGCTGGCCTGATCTCCACAGTCATCATGAACTGAAGGCAATTGAAAATTGTGAATATGCTTTTAATCTAAAAAAGGATGAAGTATGTGTAAACCCTTACCACTATCAGAGAGTTGAGACACCAGGTAGGACAACTGCAGAAATTTTTCCTGATTTTAAATTAAATGCCTAAACTTAAATGATACTTAGGTACTCTTGTGGCACAGGGAAATTTTAGTGTAAAATTTATTTTAAATCAGGAGTATTTGGTAGTTAAAAATTTTAAATGCTGTTTTGCTTTTTAATAAGAAAATATATCTTAGAGGGAAAGTTATGTTTGTTTCTTGGGACAGTATGCCATTTGACATCCAGGTATGTCTAGGAAATCCCACGGCTTTGCTTACTCTTGATAGCAAAACCAATAGACCTCTGTACAACTCTGTTCAGTACCTTTTTTCAAGCATTTTGCTTTTTGAGTGCTTTCAGAAGTAGATTAATGACAATATTTGAAAATAAGCTATTTAATAGCAAGACTTTTCATTTAGTTGTGTGCTTGAAGTTTTTTTAAGTATATTTTTAGAAAAATTTCCTTAATCTGACTTTACAAATCATGACAAATCTTTCTTCAACTTTTCTAATGGAGATTTATGAACTTTTATGGTAATATAAAACAAGGTCACACTATCTCCCAAAGTATAAGATAAATGCACACTTGGAAATTGTCATTTATATAGGTTAAAGCCGTAATCAGTTTAGCAATTTCTGTGCAACTGATATAATACCAAATAGGTGGACCTTAACTTTTAAAAGCTAAGCTACTGCCTTCTTTCTTGTAAAAATTTTTCATAAAGCTTCCTCCTACACTCTTTTTGCTCCTTGGCACTAACTGTGATCTCTTTTAACTCTTGTAGTTTTGCCTCCGGTATTAGTGCCACGGCACACTGAGATTCTAACAGAGCTACCACCTCTGGATGATTATACCCACTCCATTCCAGAAAACACTAATTTCCCAGCAGGAATTGAGCCACAGAGTAATTATATCCCAGGTACTTTTGCTTTCTGGATCTACTAAAACTTAAGAAAAAAATTCTATGACAAACACTCAGGCATTAAAATTATGGTTTCACTTTTAAAAAATGCTCCTGGGTTTAGGATAGAAAAGTCTGATATAATGGGTAATTGTTGTGTGGAATAGATCAGCCCAGTATAATAAACAGTTTTGTTTGGAGACAAGTTTTACTTTATATTACATTTTCTTTTGAACTGGCTTTGGGAAGCAGAAAAACTCTTAGTAAGTTTGTCTTAGTTGTTGAAGCTAAGAGAGATGCAGAATGTAAATAAATAGTACAGGAAAAAAATATCTCTGAAACAAATACAACAAAAAATCTACCAAATAATCACTTTTTCTTGGGAATTTAATAATGTTTAAGATAAATGTAACATTTTTAACACTGGGCTGTAATAATTCAATCTCACGGCCGGGCAGTTCTGATTTGAATTCAGTTGTCCCACCAACTTGAACTACTGGTGGTACATGCATGACTGTCTCATTGGGTGGCTTGTGCTACTGGTAGTATAAATGAATCTAATCACTTTTATCAATCATTAATAAAATTAATAAAAAGTCTATAAATGGACCAAATGTAGTTAGTTGCTTGAATTTGCTGCCCAAAGGAACAGCCATGCATATGCCACTGGTGATTCAAGTGGGAGGGAACATGTTTAACACAATAGAAGATGTACTGTTTTAGTCCTGTAGATGGACCAATGCATATGTTATCCTGAAAAACAGAAAACTTTCATTTTAGTTCTGTTTTTCATAGACCTCAGTAGCTCCTGATGAGAAATAACTTCAGCTACATGATTCTTAAATGTTACTGTCTTACATCATGTGACCCAGCAGTATAGCATAATATAACACTTGGCCTTTTAGTTTTTACTATCAGGAGACTAATTTATAATTTGTTACTGTTCTTGTGCATTTCACTTTGTTTTTTCCCTAGAAGAAACATTAGGATGGAGATTAAGCTATATGCTGGATTTTTAATGTCTCAATTTTTTCACCTCTTATGTAATGTTGCTGTGTTCCACCCTTATTTTATAAATAAAAATATATAAAGAACCTTAAGAGTTTTTAAGCATATTTGAAAAATACTTAGTGTGAAAAATTTTATGATTCATTTATAGATGAACAGTGGAGAAAAATAAAGAAACACAATAAGAAAAAGTTGAGTGTTTTTGAGCCAGATGTGGTGGTGCACACTTGTAATCGCAGCACTTTTGGAGGCTGAGGCAAGAGGATCTCAAGTTTAAGCCCAGCCTGGGCAACTTAGCAAGACCCTGTCTAAAAATAAAAATAAGACTGGGAGGGCAGGGGATTTAGCTCAGGGGTTCTGCCACCTGCCTCGCAAGTGCAGTCCTGAGTTCAATCTCCAGTGCTAAAAAAAAAAAAACAAAAAAAAAAACTGGGGGTGTAGGTCAGTGTGAAGGACCTGGTTCCCATTTGTACCATAATACCACCAAAAAAAATTTTTTTTGAGTCTTTCTTCTTACATCTTTGAGAAGTTTACAGTTAAACTAGCGATGTTTAGTTCTGTTTAATTTTATTAGCTTTATCCTTTAAAACAGTGCAAAATGGGTATGAATTATTTTTGTGTTATATTTTGGTATTTTCTTAAAATTTCAGTATTAAAGATTTTGGGGTACTGACACAAATGAAATGTTTGGTACATAAAAGTTATGATTAGTATATTGAAGGTAGATTTAAATGGTGAGTAGAGCAAGTCTGTGAACTGCATCTTCCCTCACCTGTTTGGTAATTACAGAATCCTTTTTAGGTATCTGGCTGCATTATTTTGAGTTGCTTAAAACTATTTAGCAATGTAAATGCTGAACTGTTGAAGACCGTTTGAACTTATTTTTCCTCTTTAAAATTATAAGTAATGAAATTGTATAATGTTTTTATTTTCTGTGAAGCTTATTTGGCTGTTCATATGCCTCCTGCACATAAACATAAACATTTTATTCAGAAACATGTTGGAAATGACACATTAGAATCCTAATGTTTATTTTCAGAGGGAGTTAATGCCTCTTTTATGCAGTAATTTATACTTGAATTTTCTGCTTCAGACAGAATTACAAATTGGAAATCCCTGGAAAAAATAATTTTTAGATAGAATTCAGCCTAGACTAGTCCTGAACCATATTACTATAATTTGTCTTAATAAAACTTAGTGTAAGATGTAAGCCTGTGTTACTCTTTATAATCTGAAATTTATGTGTATGTGTCTATGTTCTTTAATTTCCTATACCCATCCACAATGTCCATTACTTGAGAACTGAGGCATCTTTGAAGTTGTATTCTTGGCTCTTGGCCCAGAATATGTACATTCGGAAAGAGCCAGATAGATAAATGAGCTGGATTGTATAACAGGTAGAATTAAGAATTCATCTGCAGAATTTGGGTCAAAATCTGAATTGTAAGCCCTTAGTCTAATATTTCTTTTTATAGAAATATTATTTGCGTTCTTGTTATTTGGAGTGATTAATTGGTTATACTTGGTAGTTGAGAGAAAAAGTACTGAAATTATATCACACCTATACATCATTTGTCTTAAACTTTTGTAGAAACACCACCACCTGGATATATCAGTGAAGATGGAGAAACAAGTGATCAACAGTTAAACCAAAGTATGGACACAGGTAAAAAAAAAAAAAAAAGTCTTAAAAAATTTTGTAGTGATAAGATAATATAGTCAGCCCTCTGTATCTACAGGTTCAAAATTCCTGGATTCAACCATCCACAGATTGATATTTGGGAAAAAATTGCATCTGTACTGAACATGTGGAGACTTTTTGGTTTTATTTTTATTCCATAAACAGTACAAGATAACAGCTGTATATATATAGCATTTACTGTGCCATTTATGCCATGTGGAACTTGAGCATCTGCAGGTTTTTGTTATCTCAAGAGGTTTCTAACCTTTCTTGTGTTGTTTAAAACTCATGAAAGTTGCCGGGGATTTAGCTCAGTGGTTCCACCGCCTGCCTCACAAGGGCAAGGACCCGAGTTCGATCTCTGGTAAGAAAAAAAAAAAACTCATGAAAGTTATCTCTTAATTTAGAGAAGTTAGAAATACAGTGGACCCTTGACTTACGAAGTCAAGGGCTGGTTGTAACTCACGTTGGTCAATTGAAGGTCAGGCTTCTCTACATAGCCTTCAAAGTCTCTGTGTCGTATACAGACAGATTTTGGTGTCCTTAGACATTGGCCCAGAATTTCTCAATTAATCCCACACAGAAAAGGATGTTATAATATTCCTTCTAGAATGCTTTTAAGGATTAAATCTGTATCTGAGACCATCTGGAAACACAAGTGGCCGGCATTTGGGCCACAGCTCAAGACTTTGTAAGTTAAATCTAAAATTCCGATGATAACCCAAGTTGTTTGTATGTCAGGTCAGTCATAACTCAAGGGTCCATTGTACACTAAAAAAAAAATATTTTTTTTTGGTACTGGGGATCGAACTCAGGACCTTCGCTTGTGAGGCAGGTGGCAGAACCACTGAGCTAAATCCCTGGCCCCCAAAAAGAGAATCTTTTGATCTTGATTTAACCATATCTGAACCATCAAAGGGGGGCCCATGTTGTCACTACAAAAGAACATACACTACTCTGCAGAATAATCAATAAGACTTTTATCATTAGAGCGAATGAAAAATTGATAATATTCACGCTTTTATTCCTTGGTAAGTAATGCATACTTCTGTGTAAAAATTTTTGTTACCTTTTGAATAAATATGTTTGTGACAAAAGACTATATAATTAGGCCAGTAACAAGGTTTCAGAGGAATTCGAGTGTAAAGGATGAGGATCAACTTTTTAGTGAATATTTAACTTAATATGTAGTGAATTCTGGATTATAGTAATTTATTTATACAAAATATTTATACTTAACCTAATTTGATTAATTTCTCATATTGAGCTGCTATGTCCAAACGATGGGGAATAAGCTGCAACATATAAATATTGCAGACATCAAAGCTTTAAGGCTGCTGTTATATAGAAAAAATATATAACTCATCAGAACTTGTAATGTTATCAGGGAAATCACTTTGATGTTATTGAAATTGTCCAGTTTAATTCATTTCATTCTGTCTGTATGTTAAGGATTGGACATCTTAATAATGACATCTCAACAAATTCTACCATCAGCCTTTCTATTTATTTTTACAGTAACACATTCTGCAGTTATGATAATCTGAATTATTTTAAAATTAACATTGGCAGGGAAAAGGGCTTTTAAATAATTCTGCTGTGTGAATCCTTCCTTTTTTGATGTCTAGGTAGTTAATCATTTATGGCAGTTAGGCACAGTAAATAATCTAATGATCATTGGAAATAGTATGTTATACATCTTAATGCAGGTGATATTTGGATTTCTAAATATGTCATCTTAACACTCCTGGATACTAGTGAAGTCTATTGTTGAATCAACAGTGTTTTTTGTTCTTTTGTGATGGATAGCTATTACTATGACAATTAAAAGTGAATAGCATGAAAAGTAGCTGAACATTATCATCGTGAAATAAATATTACTTACACTCACTAGATGTCTATATTCAAAAGGGCACTACCAAGTGTTGGTGAGGATACAGAAAAACTAAAATCCTTTTATCTTGCTGGTAGAAATATAAAATGGCTTATCCACTTTGGAAAAGTTTACTAGTCCTCAAAAAGTTAAATATGTTAACATAAAACCCAGCAATTTCACTTCTAGGTCTAGATCTAAGGGAAGTTTAAATAGGTCCATACAAAAACTTGTATACAAAATCAAATGTAAACTGTAAGCATTAACTATAGTGGAAACACTCATATGGATAAATAAAATGAGATATGTTGCTGTAACAGATTTTAACCATCTAAAGGAGTGATTAGTACAGCATGAAGTGTGACAAAATGGAAGGGCCTTGAAAGGATTATGGTTAAAAGAAAGGAGCTGGACACAGAATGCCACGGGGATCCCAGTTAATACATAAATATCTATTTAATAATGTAACTAAAACACAGAAGGCACAATAAGATGAATATAATTGCTCCTTATGGTAAATGAGACAAAATTTTTAAAGGGACAAGAAATTCAATCAGTTTGTGAACTCAGTGTTGAGCCTAGCATTGAAACCTCATCTAAGAGTTTTAATTCTGTTTCATTGGGGGCACTGTTACTGACTTTCAGAATGACATATTTACAATGACAGTATGAATATCTCATTCATGAGGTGCTATAAGTTATCATATTATCACTCTCTTACCCACCATCATTTCCTGTCTCAGTGCCATGGCAAGAAAGACAGTTCCGGCAACATGCAATGAAACATATCTATAATCCCAGTTACTCAGGAGGCTGAGTCCAGAAGATCACTTGTGCCCAGGAATTCAAGGCCAGTTTGGGCAAGACCCTGTTTCAAAAGGGGGAAAAAAAAAAAAAAGTAAAAGAAGGAAAAAATAGTTTTGATGGATTCAGGGTCCCAATTTAGAATAAATTTTGCCCACCCTCTAACTCTGGTTCATGGCTTCCTTGGAAAAGGACATAATTAAATCCATTTCAACATCCTGCTGGGACAGGATGAAGTAATATTTTCTAAAAAGCAACCAGAGAACAAATTGAACAGAGTAAGAAACTATATAAACAACCACCCGCTGCTTTTCTTTTTTAAAAAATTTCTTTGTTCAATCCTTTATTCTTCAGTTAGAGTCTTCTGGACATTAGAGATGGACATCCTGAGAAATCTAAAAGTTTGATCAACTTTTCCTGTATAGTATTCTGTAACCTTTTTCAAATCTTGATGAATTTTATAGACATGTTTTCAAGCAGGTTTATAGAGAAATGAGTGAGTCTTGAGATGTGCATTCTGGGAATCATAATTTAAGTATGTATTTTCTAGATATTTTGTGGTTGGTCCATCATATACAAAGATGTAGACTTAAAAGGGTTTTGAAGTTGAACATGATAGCACACACCTGTAATCCCAGCACTCTGGGAGGCTGAGGAGGATTGCAAATCTAAGCCCTGAGGGTGGGCAGTTGAGTGACTCAATGAGACCTTGTCTCAGAATTTAAAAATTTTAAAAGGGGTGGCTCAGTGAGAAGGCCCTGGGTTCAATCCTCAGTACCAAAAAGAAGAGGATAGGGGCTTGAATCTGTACCTGTCAGTGGATTGAATTGGGTGTCCCAAAGGCTATGTTGAAGTCCTAACCTCATGTGCCTCACAGTGTGATCTTACCCAGAAAAATAGTCTTTGCAGGTGTAATTAAGATAAAGCCATATGAGAATATCATGGGCCCCTCATTCTATATGACTAGCATCTTTATAAGAAAAGCAAAGATCTATAAAAAAAGATGGAGGCATCTATTGGAGTAAGCAGCTGGAAGCCATTATTTTTTTTTGGTACCAGGGATCGAACTCGGGTCCATTGCACTTGCACAGCAGGCGGCGAAACCACTGAGCTAAATCCCCGGCCTGGAAGCCATTATTGAAGGATTACTGAAGAAACTAGAAGTTTAACAGAAAAGGCATGGAATAGATTCTCCTCTGAAACTGTTGAGAGAGTATAGTCCTGCTGACACCTTAGCTTCAGACTTTTATCCCCTAAAATTGTGAGAGTAAATTTATTGTTTTAAGCCATATCATTTTTGGTATGTTGTTAAAACTAGTCCTATGAGACTAATACAATGAGTAATGGGCTTTGAGAGTGTACTACTAATGACTTAATATACATTTAGTTATTTGTGAATTAGATGCAGATACTTAATATATTTTACCTTTTAAAGTTTACACAAAAATTAGAGATGAAATGATGATATTAAATGCATAGACAAGTACCTTCTGATTTTCTCCCCCCCCATTAACTTTATTGGTACATTTTAGGTATAAAATACAGTTACATTCATCATTGGGATCTTGTACCATTACATGAGTCTCTAGGTTCTTATTTTTTTTTTCCCCTTCCCTTGCCCTCCATCACCCCCTCCACCCTTCCCTATTTGCAAAGACCTTGTCTTCATTTTTTTTCCTGTTCTCATATTTTTTCATTTCCTTTTTTTCCATTCCCCTACCCCTCCCAATTCCCCTGCTCTTTTAGACCTTTTCTTCCTGTTACACAATATCAGTTATACATTTTTTAAAT
>NW_004624778.1:11382292-11403609 GCF_000247695.1 Heterocephalus glaber | reverse complement strand
ATTCCAGGGATCCAACTCAGGACCTTGTGCTTGTGAGGCAGGCGTGGTGCCACTGAACTAAATCCCCAGCCTTAACAGAGTTAATATTTGTAAAACAATTAAAAGTGTTCCTAACTTACAGTAAGCACTATATGTGTCCATTTAAAGAAGGAGTAGTTAAGCATTGAGAAATGGAGAAAGTTGAATGTAAAAAGATGGAAAGGAAGATGAGGAATTAAAATCCAGAGGCAGAAGCAGTTTCACCTTCATAGTTTGGGCTCTTCTGTGTAAAATAGGAATGTAAGGTTATTTGTCAAAAATGAGGGATCAAAGGTGCTGGAGATGTAGCTCAGCAGTGCTGTGTCTGCCTGGCAGGCACAAGGTCCTGAATTCAATTCCTGGTACCAGGGGGAAAAAAAAGGTGGGTCAGGTTTGAGAACTTGCAGGTAGTTGTCTCATTGGTGATACTATTTCTTTGCCATGTTCCATAGATTTTAATGCAGACCAATATGTTAGATACTTTTCTTGGTTTAATGCTTTTAGTGCTATTACAGATGTACAGTTCTTAATAAAAATTTTCCAATTGTTTAGTTCTAGGATATAGGCACATTCTACATTTTTGTGTATTGATTTTTTTTCCTGAGTTATTGCTAATTTCACCTTTTGGTTCAGGAATTCTGTAGATTCTTGAGATTTCTACATACACAGCCATGTGATCTGTCGAATAAAAAGGATAATCTTTGTTTTTTTTATCCAGTCTTTCTGCCTTTTTCTGCCTTGGCTAAGACCTACAGTAAAATGTTCAATAAAATGATCAGAATGAACACTGTTGCATTGCTTCTGATTGTAGAGGAAATAAATACATTCCTTAAGTCTCTATTAAGTAGGATTTTTTAGTGCATATTGGCAATACAAAATACACTTATTTTGGTATATTGATATGCACACGCAACATGTTTTTATTATCATCTACTCCATTACTTCCTCTTGTCCTCCTTTTTCCTTGCCGTGGTCCCCTTCCCTATCTAAAAATCTATCTTCTAGTTTCTTATCCTTTCTCCTTTAGTTTACTTAGATTCCTTAATAGGAATTATTAAAGTTAATATTTAACTTTGAGTGTGGCTTATTACACTTGATGGTCTCCAGTTTATTTTCCTGCAAATGACATGATTTCATTCTTCATTATAGGTGAGTAATACATTCTGTTATGTATATATTACATTTTCTTTATCCATTCATCTCTGACAGACATCTAGACTGTTTCCACAGCTTAGCTATTATGAATTACACAGCTATAAACATGGATATCATGTATTGCTGTGCATGCTTTTTTTTAATTTTGAGGGGAATGTACCCAAGGAGATGTATAGCTGGATCAAATGGTATTTGGTTTTCAGTTTTCTGAGGAATGTCCATACTGATTTCCATAGTGGTTGTACTAGTATACATTCCTACCAACAGTATGGGAGGGTTCCATTTTCTCTGAATTTTCACCAGCATTCATTGTGGGGGTTTTTTGTTGTTGTTTTTTTTTCCGGTACTGGGGATTGAACTCAGGACCTTGCACTTTCGAAGCAGGCACAGGAACCACTGAGTTAAATCCCCAACCCTGTTTCTTGTATTCTTGATAATATCCAGTCTGACCAGAATGAGATGGAATCTTTATGTAGATTTGATCTGCATTTTCCTAAAGGCTAAAGATATTGAGCATTTTAAAATTCACATATTGACCATTTGTACTTCCTTTGGAAATGACTATTCATTTGCCTAGTTATTGATTGGGTTATTTGTTTTGGAAGTCGGGCTTTTTGACAAAGTTCCTTATATGTTCCAAGTGTTAATCTTCTGTCAGAAGAGTAGCTAGTGAAGATTTTCTCCTATTCTGTATGTTGCCTCTTCATTCTCTTGTTTCCTTTCCTCTGCAGAAACCTTTTAAATTGATAACATCCCATTTGTTGATTCTTGATATTATTTCCTGTGCTATTGGAGTCCTATTAAGGATGTCTTTGTATGTCTCTATGGCTTCAGGTGTTTCTTTTAGCAGTTTTGAAGTTGCGGGTCTTTTATACCTAGATGCTTGATCCAGTTTGAATTAATTTTTAATATGGGGTGAGAGGGATATAGATTTCAGTAGTCTTAATGTGAATATCCAGTTTTTCCACATCAGTTGCTAGAGACTTATCTTCTCCCTGTATATGTTTTCAGCCCCCTTGTCAAAAATCAAATGGCCATTTTGGCAATGTATATTTTGATCATTGATTCTTTAATTCCTCCTACACTTTTCTTGACCTGTTATTTAGAAGTTTGATTTTGTGCTTGCTTCGGCAGCACATAATACTAAAATTAGAAGTTTGACGTTTTTTTTAAAACAGTGTGTGCCTTTTCTAAATACTGCATTAATTTCTAATTTGGTTTTATTATGGCTGAAAATATACTGTGTATAACTTCAGTCCTTTGAAATTATCTGAAAATTATTTTATGCCATAATGTGGTTTATCTTTGAGAGTTTTATACACAGTTGAAAAGAATTGTAGTGTTCTCTGAATGTCATTTAGGTCAGGGCAGTTGATGGTGTTTAAAACATTTTAAATTCTTTTTTGGTTTTTTATTCTACCTGTCATAAAGAAGAGTGTATTTCAATTCTAGGTTTTATTTCCTCTTTCAGCCTTTGCTTCAGTATTTTTAGTTTCTGTAATTAGATGGCACACATTTAGAATTATCCTGTCTTCCTGATGAATTCATCTTAATAAAATCTGTTTTATATTACCATCACTGTTATCTTCTTTTTATCTCAGTGGCTGCATAGTATATTTTTCATCCTTCTCAGTTTATTTGCATCTTTATTTCTAAGATATGTTTCTTATGGACGATAGCATTTTGTGCCTTGCTCAACCAATCTTTGTCTTTTAATTGGAAAATTTAGTCCACTTTTATTTAAAATAATTAATTGTTTTCATAGCAGTTAGGTTACCACTTTGAGAATTATTTTCTGTTTGTCCTATGTGGTTTTTGTTCCTCTGTATTGTCCTGCCCTTTAGATAAGGCAGATATTTTTTATTCTATTCTCTTTTGGCTTTTTAGCAGTAACATTTAGTATAAATTTCTCAGTAGGTGTTGTAGTGATTGCACTGTTCTTAGAAGCACCTTTTACCTAGAAGGTTGCTTAAGTTGTAATACTTTAGAACTTGATATAAAATATAACTACACTGCTAGAATTACATTCATGTACCACTGTGGTTTGTGCTATTTTCATATATTTATTTTGCTTTATAAATACATTTAAACCTAAAGTACAATGTTATTTTAGCTTTAGACTTTGAGTTTTTTAAAGGATAAAAATATCATGCTTCATATTTACCATTTCTTTCTTTCCTGCAGACATTTGTTCCATTGCCATTTGTTGAAGAAACTTTTCTTGCTCCATTGATTTCCTTTGGCTCCTTTGTTGAAAATCAAGTGATAATATATACATGGGTCTGCTGTTAAGCCAATTAAATCTTTGTTTTGAGATATTTTAATTTTCAGTTTTATAATTTTTATTGTAAAGTCTTTATCTGATAATCCCAGTGTCTGGTTAATATGTAGATCTGTGTCTGTTGATCTATTCCATCTTTTGATTATGGATCTGATTTTCCTACTTTGTTTTGTGTTTTTTAATTTGATATTTTGTGTTGTACATAAAATAGAAGTGTAGAGTAATATAGATAATATTTTCCCTTGGAAAGACCCACCCATTTCTTTTTGTGCTTGCTAAGTTAAAGAGCTGATCTCTCCTCTAAGTAGAACCTGAGTTGGGTGAGTGATAACATGGTGCTTTTTGTGTGTGTGTGTGCGTGTGTGTGTGGTACCAGGGATCGAAAGGCAGGCAGCGGCACCACTAAGCTAAATCCCCAGCCTGATAACATGGTGCTTTAATGTCAGATCATCTCAGGTTTCATAGTGGGTCAGGGTCAGTAAGGCTTACATATATAAGTATGACAAAACTATAGGATATCTCACTGTTTTCTAGCTTTGCCCAAGATTTACTGTGCTGCCACAAACACAGTAGAGAACTGTGTATATAAAAATCTGCTAATGACCAGCTTGGGGGTTCTCAATTTCAATTGCCTGGGCATGGCCGTTAAAATTTTGGGTGAGGTGGGCCCGGGATTTAGCTGAGTGGTTCCGCCACCTGCCTCGCAAGCGGAAGGCCCTGAGTTTGATCCCCGGTACCAAAAAGAAAAATTTTTTTGGTTGGTTTTTCCTTTAGCATGCTCAATTCTGTATCTTTCTGTATCCTAATTTGGCAGATGCCACTTTGGAAGATTTGGCAATTTCTTAGAAAACTACCCATCCTCTTTAACATATAGTCTTACGATCTTATTCCTTGATAGTAACCCAAATGAATTGAAAACTTACGTTCACACACAAACCTGCACATGGATGTTTACAAAAGTTTTATTCATAATTGCCAAAAATTTGGAAGCAGCCAAGATATCTTTAATAGGTAAATGGATAAACTATAGTATGTCCCAATAATGTAATAGTGTTCAGTGCTAAGAAGAAATGAGCTATGAAGCTATGAAAAGACATGGAGGAATGTGCATTGTTAAGTAAAATAAGCTAATCTGTAAAGGTTATATACTGAATGATTTCTACTATGTGGCATTCTGGAGAAGGCAAAACTATGGAAACAGTAAAAACTAGGGGTTACAGAGAAGGGAAGATTGACTAAGTGAAGCACAGGGCATGTTTTAGTCAGTGAAGCTATTCTGTTTTACCACAGCTGATGAATCAATGTCATTAGATGTTTATCAAAACCTGTTGGAAGTATAAGACCAAGAGTGAGCCTTTGGGGTTTTGGTGATAGGATATGCTGTCAGCCTAGGTTCCTTGATTATAAGAAGTGTGCCATTGTACTATGGGAATGTTGGTAGTGAGATTATATGTGTGGGGGTGTCAGACATGTTAATCTCTGTACTTTTTATTTTGTTTTGCTGTGAACCTAAAACTACTTTAAAAAATAAGAAAAAAAATTAATGTCACCTGGAAAGATACACCATAACATCTGAAAACTGAGGGAAATATTTACAAATACATGCCAATTCCAATAACTGACTTCAAAATTTAAAAACTTACAAATCAAGAGGAAAAAAAGACAGTAGTTAATAGAAAAATGGACAAAAAATATGAATGTAGTATGTATAACAAAAAAAGGTAAATAATAGCTTCCCCCTGTAAGCCCTTTGCAGTGGCAAATGTCAATATTTGATAACAGTGCAAAGAGACACTAAGAAATTTTTGTTGTTTATTTATGCACTTACTTATAAAAATAAGTAACATTTCCTCTTTGGAAAATGTATAGCACAAATACATGTGAAGTAATATGCAGAGATATGTGCATAATGATTTCTCTGGATGTTCTAGCAGCATGTAACAGTGCTGTTTCAAACTAGCTGAAATAGAATATTTATTACCATCTCAACTGAAATGCTTTTTGTAAGCTAACTTCAGCAGCAGCATTTATATGTGAATAATATATAGTTTAATCATCAGGTACTTATCTCAAAAATTTTTTTCTAAAATCTTTCTTCACTTAATCTAAATTCTTAAAATTTTGTAATGAGCCTCTCTTTTTGTCATCTATAAATCTAACTCTTGTCACATATAACTAGACTCCTAATTGGTTTTAAGTTGATAAATTATGATCTTCCTGGTCTCCTCTGATCAGTATTTAATAGAGAATTAAACAGTTAAAAGATACAAATAATCAGGTAGTTTCTTGCATTTCTAATAGTGGCTTTACCTTATATCTGCTTCAGGAAGCAGCAGTGAGTTTTAGTTCATTGTTCTAAATTTATTTTGACCTTTCTTAGTTCTACCTGTTGTGACTTACCAACAGATTTTTCACCTGAGGAACAAAGAACGTAATTTAAGTGTGTTAGGGAAACTATTCTGTTTTCTAAAAATAATTATCATGTGTTCTAGTCTTTCATCTGTTTATCTAGGGTTTTCTTTTTCCCCTTTGTTTACCTGCCATTTTATGTTATGGCCATAGTAGTATGTGGTAAAAAGGACTTCATGAAGTCTTCTGACCTCACTTATTCCATATCTGTGCCATAATGTATGTTTGAAGTTTGAGAGCTATATGTTGGTCATGCTTTTGAAGGTGTTTCCCTGAATGATCATCATCAAAACTATCCTGTATTTCTAATTATAAAAAGATTATTTAACATTTACAGCAAATGTATTTTAAAATGTAATTGGCATAGAATTGAGTGAAGTAGTTCCAGTAATTTTTTTTTGTCTGTTCATTTCTCTTATTCTGTATATTTATGCCCTCTCATTTTCTTGATTAGATTTAGCTTGTTTACTTAAAACAGAATTGTATAATTTTCTGAGAAAATATAACTCAGTAAATAAAACTGATTACAATAAATAGAACTCCCTTTTTTTTTTTTTTTTTTTATACTGGGGATGGAACTTGGGACTTTGTGCTTGCGGTGCAGGCAGCGGAGCTACTGAGCTAAATCTTCAGCTAAATAGAGCTCTCTTAAGAAGTCAACTTTCATGGAAGAAATAGAGAAATGTTTTGGTAACCCTAAAATGTCAACTGCCATGTCACAAGAGAATTCTACTACTTTTAAAAGAATGTGCTGTGCTGTTATAATGCAATTTAAATTGTTTAAAAGCATTGAAAGACATAAAGCTTTTAAGTTTCATTACATTGATCACAGAACCTTAGAAACATAACACTCTTGCAAATCTACTCATCACTATTTCTTGAGATAATTGATGCAAAAATCTGGAATAAGTGACTTTCTCTCTTAGCTTCAAACCCAGTTTCATGCTTAGTGGGAAAATACCACAAGCATTATCTCACAGTCAAGGTTAAGATGAGCATATTCACTGTCACAACTTCTTTACTAAACTGTGACATGAACCCCATTAAATTCTGCATGATCATAACTAGAAATGAGTCTTAAAATAAATGACCAAATAGTTGCACACTCTACCAGGAAGGGACTAATACCTTTAATTCATAAAGAGGTTTCTACAAATCAGTGAGAAAACTGATTAATACAACAGACAAATAAGCAAAAGAAAGGACTATTCAGAAAAAGGAGTGTAAAGAACCATAAAACTTATCAATATCATTTATAAGGGAAATGTGAATTAAAACTATACTTGTTGAGTATGTTTTCACTAATCAACATCGATCACTCATCACCATTTATTTTGTTACTGAGAATGTAAACTGGTAGAACTTCTGAATGATAATTTTAGCAAAATCTATCATAATTATAAACAAACTCAGCCTGGCAGTTTCTCTGTTAAAAGTATTCAGATATTTTTGGAAGTTTGCAAAATGTGTAGGATTAGTCCTTGTAGTCCTGGTTCTTAGTGATCAAAAGCAGCCTTGAATATTCATCAGCATGGTATCATAATATACCACAGTGTAACGTTATGAGTGATAGATACATGGACAATAATGAAACATCAGCACAAACAATTGAATAATTGTTGAATGAACAATTTCTGAATCAGTAATATTGACGGTCAAAACTGTGCTACCATTTGATATATGAAAATATATTCATGTGTATGGTTCATAGAGTAGTTTGAACCATCTGTATCTTGTTTAGAAGGAACTTTGGAAGGGGAACTGGGTAGTGAGAAGTCAAAACTGTTCGTGCGTTTTATATATTGAGATCTCCCAAATTAAACTAAAATATAATAGTTAATTTTTAGTTCTTGAGATTTAAGTTAACTGTGTTTTATTAGTGATATTATAACTACTTGACCAGAAGTTGTGGAAATATGCCAGCATCTATTTAAAATTTTTCTCTTTTTCTTTTAGGCTCTCCAGCAGAACTGTCTCCTACTACTCTCTCCCCTGTTAATCATAGCTTGGGTAAGTTGTAAATACTCCCCACTGTTTTAACTATATCGAAAATTATTTTTCATATGAATGAGAAAGGGATATAAATGAAATAAACAAGTAACTATGCAAATAACTTTAATCAGTGCTTTTTAAAAAGATTGAAATATCTGAATATAACTAAGTCTTTTCTGCTGGCACACATGAATGTATGAAACAAATCCTTATTCATTGAAACACATTGTTCATCAAAAATTTTATAACCGACTGTGGATGGAGTTCTGCAGGTATGCTTATATTTCTTGTAACAGTATAAAGTGTGTGTGTATATATATGCAAAACATACATCACATAAATACATGTATCTGGAATATGAGATAATCTCTATGTCTGTGAGATTGAATGTGAATGTATTATGTATATGTGTATATGTAAGTATTTATGTGCTTTATTTTTGACCCTTATTTTACCTTGCTTTCTCATAATTTCTCTTCAGCTTCTACATGTTTGCAATATGTTACACAAAATTATCAGGGTTTTTTTTTTTCATTTCTTTATGACATGTTTTAGTCAAGTAATAGACATGAAGTACATACAATCTTTATTTTCCTGTAAATAGCCTCATGACTATATTCTGTTTCCACTTGCATATTTTATGTTTTATTACTTTCTGGTTCTTATATATGCATGAATTTCCTATGTTTTGTAACTAGGGTAACTCACCTAGAATTTCATGTCAAAATAGACAAAATGCCAAAAAAAAAAAAAGTAATCTGTTACAGCCTTTTATTATGAAATTTTGTTCTGTGGCTAATCTTTTCTCTGGCTTTATTCTACTTTATCCTACTAGATGTTGCCTTTATTATGTACAGTATTTTAGAAATAAACTAAAGCAAGTGGACTTACTCTTGCCTGTGGTTGTTTTGTATTTAAATAGAAACTAAACTAAAACTACTGATGAAACAGTCCAACATAAAGTAACCTCATGAGATGGGGGACATTTGAAAAATTGAAAATCTGATATGATCTGTGGAAACCATTATAGATGTAAGGTCTACTTCCTAAATTGTTGCTAGTGTGTGGTAGCATAGAGCATGTGAAGATGATGGTGTTCAGTCTATTTTCAGCTTGTTGTTCACACGACATTTCTTTTCACTTATTTATTTTTTCAGATTTACAGCCAGTTACTTACTCTGAACCTGCATTTTGGTGTTCAATAGCATATTATGAATTAAATCAGAGGGTTGGAGAGACCTTCCATGCGTCACAACCCTCACTCACTGTAGATGGCTTTACAGATCCATCAAATTCAGAGAGGTTCTGCTTAGGTTTACTCTCCAATGTTAACCGAAATGCTACAGTAGAAATGACAAGAAGACATATAGGTATGTTTTACTTTCCTTATGTGAAAAGCTCTGTACTCATAATGTGGGCATTATGTGGTATACCACATGAAAAGCTTAGATGTAAAAACTCAGCTGTCTCTGCACCAGTTTAAGTGCCACCATGTGTAAGTGCATGGGCCTCATTGCTTTTAATAGATCCTGGTGATTCTTTAATCTGCAAACTCTTTCCTTCAACTTAATCTTTGGCACCCTTGATAACTGGCAAATCCTCCAGTAAATATGTGTTAAAATAACATTAACAAGCTGAGTCTCTGCAACTCATAAAATGGCTGTGTTTCAAATCTTGGGATTATAATTTTTACAAATCATGAACTTTTAAAAGAGTTTATGTCTCCTGACTTTTTCCCAGGAGCTCATATACTAAATCTAATCTGCTAACTGTTAATCTGAGACTAGGTATCTAAAACAAGAACTACCATTTACATAGTTCGAAAATTATAATTCAGTGGACCTCAAAATAGGTCTGGAGATCAGTTGTAGTCCCAGAAACCCTTTCAGCTTGAAATCAGAACTGTTTTCATAATGGTACAAAGATAGTACTTTCAGAAGTATATGGTGGGGTATCCAGAAGCTGTGTGGCATGTGATTTTGCCAAAGATGAAACGTAAATCTGGTAAGATAATCCAGTTCTCTTTCGTGCCAGACAATAAAGAAATTTGCAAAACTGGGATACATTGCCACTCTCCAGATTTTTACTTTGGAAGTAGTTCTTTTTTATAAACATTGTTCACATTAATAAGTAATAAGTTTATTGTTTTTAGTTTTAAATGAATTAACAGATCTTAAAATCTTAATTTTAGCTGGGTGCAGCAGCACACACAGTAATCCAAACTACTCTGGAGGCAGGAAGATTGTTTTAATTTAGTGCTTTCTAGGTTCAGTCCCCAGTACCATATACACACACACAAAACACAGGAAAGGGAAAGAAACTCAGTTTTATATCAAATATAGTAAATGTCTATAAATAGAATCCACATATACAAAACCTTTTTGGGGTCGTCAGTATTTTTTTTAGTAGTGAAGTGAAAAAAGTTTAAGAGGCACTAATTAAGCATCACTCTTATCAAGTAACTTCTTTTGCAGTAATTTGCTTCTATTTTCTTTGAATTAACTATCACCTGTGAAAATAATGCTGATTAACCATGAGTGATTTTAATATTATAAAATACAGTGACTAGGAGGTGTATTATTTGGCTTTCTTTGGAAATTCTCTCAAGTCTTGCTTGATGAATTATTACAGGTGAGGAAGGCCTCTGACTATACATAGTTGGGCTATTCTGTGTTTTAATTGGGGTTTTGCATAAAATTTTAACAGTTTCCTTTGCCATATTTACTTCTTTCAACAATATTTTAGATTGTTGTAATTGTGGGTCACTTGTATACTTCCAGTATAGTTTGAAAAATCTACTTGGTTGGACTTAATGTTTTCCTGATAGAAGGGTACATGACTAGGGCTGGGGATTTAGTTCATTGGTGCCGCTGCCTGCCTCGCAAGTGCAAGGTCAAGAGTTCGATCCCCGGTACCAAACAAAACAAAATAAAAAAAACTGAAAATAAAGACAAAAAGGTTCTAATGAGTCAAAAAGAAGAGTACATGATTGATTGTTTTGACAGTGGTACCGTCTTAAGAGAACAGGGTACGGCTTCTTCTGCATTTATCTATTAAATCTGGCTGTTGGTTGTCTTACTAATTTTCTTTTGCTGCATAACAAGCATATCTGCCTTTGTTGAAGTCAGCTGATTTGCTGCCTTAATTACTTCTGAAAAACTCCTTCAGAGCAACACCCAGTGACTGTTAGGTGCTAGCTTAGAATGCTGCCTGCACAGGTATTTTAAGTCCTCATAGCTAATTTTTTAGTGTTTCTTCAGTTTTACTATATTCTCACAGAAGTATTAAAATATCCCAATATAACTTTTTATTACTAATGCTGCTTATTATAGATTTGGTTGCCACCATAATACATGGTTTTTTAACCTCTTAATTGGTTTTATCTTTTTCTTAACCTGAGTGTGATTTTTAAGGAAAGACAGATGAAAATATTTGTCCAGACATTAATTAATTCTTTAAAAATCATCTCAGTTTTTCTTACTAATTTTAAAATAGTATGTAACTTGTGCAAAACTATTTTACTATCTATATACTTTCTTTTACATTGTTTAAATATTTTGATAATCATGTATTTTAAAAATCAAAATCATTGTTTAAAAAACTTTGAAAAATATACATTGTTAATTTCAAATTTAGACTTCGGAAAAGCATAGCTATAACAAGAGTTATGGAAATACTTTATATCATTTTAGAATCCCTCCAAGAAGACTCTCCCAAAGTCACACTGAAATAGTAAGTGTTATAAAACTAATCCCATATGTATTTTGTTTTAGGAAGAGGAGTGCGCTTATATTACATAGGTGGGGAAGTTTTTGCTGAGTGCCTAAGTGATAGTGCAATCTTTGTGCAGAGCCCCAACTGTAATCAGAGATACGGCTGGCACCCTGCAACAGTGTGTAAAATTCCACCAGGTATGGACTCAACAATGTAAATAAACGTAACACATCAACCTGCTTAGTTTTTCTAGTTGCTAATAATTTTAGGAATCAGGAGATAGTTTGCATGCTCATATTCTAAAACCTATAGCCTTTTAAAAATTATTTTTCTGATGATACTGTTTTACACAATTTTTTTACTTTTTCTTAATCCTAGGTTGTAACCTGAAGATCTTTAACAACCAGGAATTTGCTGCTCTTCTGGCTCAGTCTGTTAATCAGGGTTTTGAAGCAGTGTATCAGCTAACTAGAATGTGCACCATAAGAATGAGTTTTGTGAAAGGGTGGGGAGCAGAATACCGGTATGAATACATATTTGGTTCTTAAATTTCTACAATGTAGTTATTTTTTATTCCATTCATTTGCATCTTCTGGAGTTCATTTATGTCTGTTTTCTTTGAAGTTGTGGAGTCAGCAGATCTTTGTGTAAAATAATGCAGTAAAATTGGAGACCTCTAGATTAATTGTGCTGGAGAAGATAATGATTAAAATATGCACAGACATTTTAATATAAAGAAGAGTGTTAAATATCATAAAGTGTGTATTTGGCCCTTCAGTTCATGGAAAGATTCCTGGTAGAGATGGCACATGATCTAGGTCAGTGATGGCGAAACTTTTAGAGCTTTCAATGTTCACAAACAGCCAGCTGTGGCATGCACACCGTAGGTACACCACCACTGATCTAGGTTCTAAATGATGGATAGGATTTCAGTAGATGAGGATGGGTGACATGGGAAATCTGGACAATAGAATAGCAATTTAGTTTGGAGTATAGAATGTCGAGAAAAATAAACTGTAGCAATAAATTGAGACCAACGGAGCAAGTAATCTCCTTTTATCTGCATTTCAGTTTCTTTTACCCACAGTCAACTGATGTTAATTTCCTATCACTTTTAGGTTGCTACATATGCATGTGTAGCAGAGAATTTTTCAGCCATAGACCTGCAATTGGAAATTGGCTAGAACACACTAAGAATCTTAAGGGTGTAGTGGGCACTGACACCATTGGCTATAGAAAGTAACATTCCTGGAAATACAATTTTAAATTGCATCGGCCCTTGTTTAGAGTTGAAGAGTTGGCAATCAACTGTTCTCATGTTTGAAGGGCTGTTAGTTTGAAGAAGTAAAAGCAGATGTATTGACTTATTCTGTATGATGAAGACAGAACTAAAATCAGGCTGTCACTGAATAATTTGTAATTCCCAAGAAGTAGCTCCTTTTGTTCAAGTACTAAAGGTGTGTATTTTTTTTGAGGGGGGTATTTGTTTTATTAGTCAAAAGCTTGAATAACATTGCTAAAAGGAATGTTTTATATTGGCTCTGTCAGGGAAAGTTTAACCCCAAGTCTTAATAACACTATGGTAAAGGCTTACCCGAGGTAGAAATTCTTATTGTTCTGATATACTTTAAATTTGAGCTGGGCACGGTGGCACAGGTCTGTAATCCTAGCACTTGGAAAGTTGGGGCAGGATTGCTGTTAGTTGGAGTCCAGCCTGAGCTACTCAGTGAGTTCAAGCCTGAACTACATAGCGAGACCTTGTCTCAATAACGAAAATAACAAGAAAAAGTTTGAACCCTGTTTTGTGTAGACTCTTTGGTATTTGAGTGTCTACTGTTCTTTGATTGACTGAGTAGGATGACTGTATGTTGGAGTTTTCTTGGGACAGTCCTTCCTAGTTTACATTTCTCTTCTTGGCTTGATAATGACGCCTATATATTTTCTTTCAAAGGTATCCCACTTATGTGATGGTAAATAATAAATAGTCACCATACTAATTTTAATTTGAAAGGAAAATAATTTTTCAAAATAATAGTTGAGTATCCAAAATTAATATTTAAAATAAATTAGTTTTACATGTACGGCCTTTATGTTTTCAAAAATTCTTAATATATGTACCTTATCACAGCCATCTTTCCCTTTAATTTCATTATTTTCTTGTAATCCTTCCCACAGAAGGCAGACAGTAACAAGTACTCCTTGCTGGATTGAACTTCATCTGAATGGACCTCTACAGTGGTTGGACAAAGTATTAACTCAGATGGGATCCCCTTCAGTGCGCTGCTCAAGCATGTCATAATGCTTCATCACCAATCAAGTCCCATCAAAAGACATAACAACTCTTCTGTCATAGTATTTGTGTATGGTCCCCATGGACTGTTTGCTATCCAAAAATTCCTGAGAGAAAACAGCACTTGAGGTCTCATCAGTTAAAGCACCTTGTGGAATCTGCTTCCTATATTTGAATATTAGATGGGAAAATTAGTGTCTAGAGATGCCCTCCCATAAAGGGAGAAGAGAAGATTTAAAGACTTAATCATGTCTTGGTGGGCGTAAGACTGAATGACCCAAAGGTTTATTAATAACAGTAGTAGTTATGTGTACAGGTAATGTATCATGACCCAGTATCGCAGTATTGTGCTGTTCATACATTTTTAGTTTGCATAAGTGAGGCGTGTGTGCGCACACGCGCACTGCTTCTTGATCTAGGCAAGCCTTTAAGTTACAGTACCTAATCTGTTATTCTCAGTTCTCTGTTATTTTTGTGTCTTTTTAAATATATAATATATATACATCAAGATTTTCAAATTACCATTTAGAAGCAGATTTTCCTTGTAGAAAAACTGATTTTTTCTGCCTTTTACCAAAAATAAACTCTTGGGGGAAGAAAAGTGGATTAACTTTTGAAATCCTTGACCTTAATGTGTTCAGTGGGGCTTAACAGTCATTCTTTTTGTGTTTGTTTACTGCTAAATTTCATTGTAAGAAAACCATATTGAAAACCTTTCTAAGCCTCTTTCTTGATCTCCCTTTTGTTCTGATACCAAAACAGTGCAGCGTGACATTATTGCTGGTAATAAGTGCACTGATACTGCTGGTACCAGTTAAATCTGGGTCCAGTAAAAGTTCATTTGGAGTAAATCCCTTGTCTTACAACCAGATTTCAGCATATACTAATTTACTTGTATGAACTATTCATTTATTGATTTAACCTTCCACCTCATAAAAATGCACAAGTGGCAGTATAATTATTTTCAGGGATGTGCTAGAATTCAGTATATTTATCCTTTTTTAAAGCCAATCTATAAATACAAGTACCCTTTTTAAAAAGATATTTTAAGATATTTCAGCAGCAGATGTGCTCTTTGAGTAGCTTCATTTGACTTAGTTACCAGATTGTATTATGAAACGGACCTTTTGTAACTGTAATTGCTTCTGCAAAATACCTAGAAAAGAGATGCTGAGGTATGATCAGCAGATAAGGGCCATCTGTTTTTAAAGTATGTTATATTCAATTTATAAATTGAATGTTATTTACATAGTTACCAATTCAGAATTTTAAAAATTGGAGAAGCTGTTTAGCAAGTTTTTTTAAGCTTACAATTACATGTCTGAGCTATTCTTAACTTATCCTAGGTATGTGGTTGACCATATTTTATGATGTGCAGTGAGGAGATTCGAGCACCACTGTTGATCATCCATTCTGCAACAAATAATGATAATGTTTAATGTTGACTCACTGCAGTGTAAACATTTCTTCTTGTTTGCATCTCAGTAGAAATGGAAAATAACCACTCCTGATCCTTTTTCGTAAATTTTCACAGTTTTGAAGATAGATACCTTTGGTACTTGTTTTTTGAAACCATATTCACCTGTATGTACAGGTATCATTTTCAATACTGTCAGCATTGGGTTGTTTTTTATTGGATACTCCCCATTTTCCTATATTTGTGTGTATATGTTTGTGTTCATGTAAATTTGGTATAGTAATTTTTTATTCATTCAGCAAATATTTATTGTTCACCTGTTATGTGCCAGGAACTTTCTTAACCTTTGGGTAAAGGTGAACAGGACAGCTATAGCTCCTGCCTCTGCTGAGACAGCAGTTACTCTAACCCTTAATCATCTTATGTGTCTGTGAAGGAGATAAACAGGGTACTATGATAGAGAATAACAAATGGGATGCTTCAGATAGGACATCATCAGAAGGGCCTCTAAGGAAGTGATGCTGAGTTAACACCTGACCTAGAAGGAGCAAGCCATGTGAAGAACAGAGTGAAATAAGCATTCCTGGTGAAGAGAACGGCATCAAGTGCAAAGGCACATTTTAAAGGAAACTCTCTATTAGGTGGTAATGCTTTTCTTTATACAGAAACCTCTCCACAAATCCAAACTTGAAGATCAGAATGGTTCTACAGTTTATAAAATGTTGAAGGTGGCCTTATTTTGTGATAGACTGCTTTGTGTCATTCTCACTAATATATCTTCTTCCTCAAATCTTTGCTACAAAATTTATTTGCACCAGGTCAATACCACTTAATGTGGTATAACTACCCATACTTGTGCAAATTTTCACCAACATAGTAACCTGCTTGCTTCCAGACTTCTGCTGCCCACTAATTATTACTTCTACTGCCCAGATTGTGATTAGAGTAAATGTCCCAAATGTTATCATGATGGGGACTGCTGGAGCTAATCGGTGGAGCCTCTGCACCTCTGTGGATGTTTACATACTTGAGAACGTGTATACTAATGCTGGGGAAAAGTCCTGGGGGCAAAGAACAACTCTGAAAGCAGTAAAAGGTCCAGGCAGTTAACATGTTAAATGAAGCAGTGCCAACAATGGCATTTCAGCAGTGGAGCACCCCTCCACAGTTCAGGTGGGACTTTTCTGTACAGTATGAAACCAGGACCGAACTCTTTGCAAACACTTGTATTGAGCAGCTGTACCTCTTGAGTAGTTAATTTCATCATGGTGATGATTACATTTATGTGAATATGTTTAATGATTATATTTGTTTTTATGAGATACTGGCTTTTGCATTATATTTTGTCTACTATGGCCTAATTTTTGTTGACTTTTTTCCTTTGAAAGGTGGTTTTTATTCCAAACCATAAAGTCTCTTCTGTTGAATTTCATCTTTATTTAAAATTAGTAACATTATTTAGAACCTATCCTGCACAACAATGTTGTTATTCTCAGTTTAATGACCTGAGAACTCGATGGCTCTGCTGCTGTCCTGGGTCTAAAATGGTTTTCCCAGTGTCTCAAGTGACACCACAGGGTAGGCTTAGGACATGGAGGCTGTTGGAGTTCCCACTGATCTTGGCCCAACCAATGACAGGTTATTTTATTTTATATTGGAGCTGTACATGACATTTCTTTTGAAAGAAGAGTTTCATTGATTTTTTTTTTAAATAAGCTTTGGAAAGTCTTTATAAGTGGATTAGAAATATAACTGGATATAGGCCAATCTTTTAGAATGCCACTAAATTGTGCTTTTTTTCATCCTATTAGAAGATGCTTTCTTGACTGAACCACACCAGTTGTACTGACTGTACATTATTGTATACATTTGGTCAATGAACACTTACTGATGCCTGTTTACCCAGCCACTGTGATAGATGTTGAGTAATAAAAAGATAACTAGCTTGGTCCTAGCCCTCAAGTAGGGCTTAGTCCCCTGGGGGGTTACTGTTGCTCTCAGGACCTGTCACTTTGCCGCCAGAAGGATATCTGCCTAATTTTTCTTGAAGGCTACAGATTCTAAAGGCTAAAGATCTGTACTCTTACTCTGTATTCTAAGTATATTTTTGCAGATTATTTAATATCTAGTTATATTTTTTACCTTAAACCATATACAGTTTTGTTTGATTCATCTGTCTTAAGATTGTCAGATTTTCCCTTGTTAAAATTATTTTAATTTCACTTTATTTGTGCCTTCGTTGTCAGTTGCATCAAGACTAAGACTTTGAACGTGAAAACCAGTCTAGTCTCTTGCTAGTTGAAATCACAGAAAAGCATATACCCAGTTGGTTTCTCTACCTCTTCTAAAAACTGCCCATATATACCTTTAAAATCTATCTTTCTTTAAATTACTAAGTACTTTGAGCATTTATTCTGTTAGGCACCCTCTTGGTCCGAGGGTGGGATGGGTTTATGGTGGGATGTAAAGTAACAAAAGACAATCTTCTCTGTACTTAAAAATCCCTTTATGTGCAGTCTTTGCTTTAAAAGCTGAACATTCCATTTGCCCCTAGTCATGCTATCTCCTCAACTATCTTTTTAGATAATTCAGTCTTTGGACATGAGCAAGCGAGATCTTTCCTTTTATTATCAACTGAAGCATTGATAGTTAATTATCACCCATGTTTTTTTCTTTCATGTGCTTTACTAAATCTTTCATATTCCTCAACTGGATTTTATTCTTCCTCTCATGCTAACATGTATCTATATGGTACTTGCTGATTGCCTTCTCCCCTGTCAATCATACTTTATCTGCATACATCAAAATATGCCTCTCCTTTGAACTTTAGTATTACCCATAAAGGAAGGTGCTTTTTATATCCCAGGTCCTCATTTCTTCACCAGAGAGGTTGATATTGTTCAAATTGGCTTGTTTCATTAATCTTACAAGTATCTCTGAAATTCTCTGCAGTTTGTTGTCTTTGTGACTGGCAAGTGGCACATTATCAGATCTATGTAAGTTATATTTAAGATTATGAACTTTGTGACAGTTGGAGCCAGTGTTTTCTCTGTAATACTAGCCTTATTTTATTATGGGGCATATTTGATTTTTGTATTTAGTACAATCAGGATGAAAATGGTATGCAGTCTCGAGATAGTGTCAGAATCCTGCTATTGAGTTCCATTTCTATTTTTCTTTTCAGATTTTCATGAATATTTTGTTTGTTCAGACTACCTTTTGTGTGGTGATTGAGGGACAAATTATCTTTTGGAGTAGAATTCCTGTGTTTTGAGCCTCACAACCAGGAAATGTGAGCTATATAAGATAAGCTCGTGATAGCCTTTATGATAAGAACTTGTCTCATATGTTCATGCAGTTTCTTAAGTTAGGAACTGTTTTATCTTTGATACTGTAGCTAACTTTATATATAGCAGAACTGCCTCAAACTTTTTAGCAGGAAATATAGTATATTAAATATGTGTATAAGTTTAAATACACATATATACTCATAAAACCATGTCATTTTAGGAATGGTAAATCTATTGTTTAAATCTCAGATCTCAATAAAATATTTTTAATTTGCTTGCCGATATTTTCCTTTCATAGACCATCAGTGTAATTTTTAAAAAGTTCTACCAGAGGCATAATTTGGCACCAGTTAATATGCCATTTTTAGGCAGCTTGACAAGAATCACAAGTGGAATTCATTAAAATCAGGTAAAATTCTGGCATATACCCCTTCATTAAATTATTATACATCCAATACAAAGGCCTCTAGAACGTACCAACGTAGGGTTAACTCTTAAAAAATGCTAGATTGTGCTTTGCTTAGGAGGTCCCTCTCTGTCCCCAAGTAAGATAGATTGCTGCTTCACATACCTAGAAAGATCACATTCTCCTGTATCTGGAAATAGCTTGAAGGTGATGCAGACCTCATTTTCTTAGCTGGGCTCAATGGAAATGGTTTTTCCAAAGTTCCTTGGGCCATCCATCCATGACCCACAGGGGACCTGGCCAGAGTACTTTAACTTAATGTCAGTATTATTTGGCTTGCTACTGTAAGGACCATAATGGACCCAAAATTTCACTAATGCTTAAGATGTAAGGATCCCTTGGAAGAATAATGCCACTGGTATTTTAGGTAAGAATTGATTAACTCTACCCAGAGGACTGTCAAATTTTAAAAAAAATTTTGAAGAAAAATGGCTTTCTCCAACCCTCCAACAAAATAAGACACTCATCTAAAATTTCTAGTTTATTTTGGGGGATGGGAATTAAGGATTTGCTTCCTATTTCTAATTAAAAATAATATATTGAACAATGAAATTCATAATATATTGATTTAAGACTAAAGTTTTAGAAATATAAAAATACGTAAATATTATGTATTTCCCATTTTATGATTGACTGTTCTTTCCCTGTGGCTTCAAAGTTCTTGGCTATTTTACATAGTTAGTCACTGGGTAACTTGCTACATTTTTAGTTCTATATTGAGTTCTGCCCTTTACAATGCTATAGCATAAAGTTTGTTCTTAGCATTTTTCTGTAGGAATAGAAGTCTTGCTACAGTCTCTGTTCTTGCAGTGAAATTTTCCTTTTTTCATAAAGTCCCTAAGAAACTATGTTTGCAGCTTTCATTATGCACATTTGCGGATTGTTGAAGCTGAAAAGATGTGGTGAGAAAGGATAGGGCCCTTTTCTGGTGAATATGTAGCCTTGCCTTAAGAATGTAGTCACTTGTTGGTTTATATAACTGATATACACAGATTAATTTAAATCAGGAGAAAAATTATATATGTAGCAATTAGGTAACATGCATGAGTTTTTAATTAAAAATAACTATTTTTTTGGCAAAATGCAGAACCCAAATTGGGCATTTCTTAAACCACTTTTACCTCAGGCTTCATTTTTGCTTTTATGACCCTGACTTTTAAGGCAAACGTATTTGTACATTTTTATTAGTGATAGTGATGCTATGGCACTGAACATTTATATAAGAGTAAAACAAGTAAATCTGTAGAGATTAAGATGAAAGCAGTTCTGCAGTCATTGAACTAGATCACATCATTGTAGGCAAAAATGTTCATATCTGAGAATATTTTTGCCATTCTTTCCCCAAGGCCAGCCCTTCTGTTGGAGCACAGTTAAAAGTAATTCTGGGCCTTTGTAAATATCTCCATTTGGCAGTCATCCTTTCAGTATATGAAGCAAGAATGTGGGCAATAGCTGGCATTGAATGTTTCCACCTAAAAAAAGAATATGAAAAGACATACAAAACTGGCTTATTCATTTAGCTCTGCAAATCTTAAAAGCATACAGTAAAATACTATATAAACCAATAAAGCCAGAAGAACCTTTGGAGGTTTTGTCTGAAAGATTTCAAGAGTGACCTTTGATACATTGCTCACTAAATTTGTGTGGTTGCTCACAAATATTCTTAATGCCTTTAAATATGATACTTTGGGACATCTTAGCCTTTTAGCAAGTTTGGAGGAACTGACCATTAACAAGTGAGCTAAAAACGTTTTGGACGCTGATGTTCCTTAAAAGTAGTCTTAGGCTCTTGGAAAGTCTTTTCTCTAGCCATGCTGAGAGATGAGTGTCCTTAGGAAGACTTGCTCCCCTAGTGAACCTGGGACTATGAGGTTTCTTGGTTGCAGGACTCAGCTGCTAGACCCAGGTGAGTCCTAGACACCCAGGAAGAGTTCACTGCTGTAGGTATTCTTGCAGTTAACTCTCACTATGTGACGTCATTGTTGCTCCTGCATTCAGCTGCCTCAGGGTGGTTAGCTTTTCTAATACTAGGATAGGTTTCCTCCAATCACCTATACTATGAATGGAACATGAGGCTTATAATAGCTAAAAACATCAACATAGGTAAGACTAACATTTAGTGACCCAGGAAAGGTAACTGGTTTAATGGGAACAGAGAAGAGGCAACTAGATAAGTTCTTAGGCTCTGTGTATATATATATATATATATATATAAGTACAAATCATGTGTCCTTACATGGTTAAATTTAATGTGAAATGTAAATTTTTCACAGTAAAAAATTGAG
>NW_004624778.1:11339698-11372966 GCF_000247695.1 Heterocephalus glaber | reverse complement strand
GTTAAATTTAATGTGAAATGTAAATTTTTCACAGTAAAAAATTGAGTATGGTTGTGAATTTCTTCTCTCGAGAAAATATGGCCTTTGATGGCTCTGTGTATATATATATATATATATATATATAAGTACAAATCATGTGTCCTTACATGGTTAAATTTAATGTGAAATGTAAATTTTTCACAGTAAAAAATTGAGTATGGTTGTGAATTTCTTCTCTCGAGAAAATATGGCCTTTGATGGCTCTCTCTGGCCTTTACTACATTTCTCTGTCCTTTTCAAGAAGATAGAATATGTTATATTTGTTCTGGTGACTGTTATATTGAGATTCTTAAATGCAGCCAATAATACGTGAAGGAATTGGGTATTCTGATAGAGACTGAACTACTGTATTTGTTCTCAAGTCTTATGTCCTACTCCTAAGGTGCTCACCAGCTAGAACACCAAGCATGTGAGCTGAGGCTTTCCTAAAGCAGCATCAACTTTGTAATGCAATATGACGGATGTGCACTCTGTTCTTGTTCCCTCTGGTAGTCCTCAGTGGCTGCATCCTCTGCGCACTGTGATGGAGATGTTAAATGTATTTTATGTAAGCTTTCCTCCTTTGTCAGAAAAATGATGTGTTTTTTGTTTTTGTTTTTTTAACAATGAGCTGGGGCTTTATTACAGTTGGTTTTCAAGTTAAAATTGTGAAATACTGGTTTTCTTCCCCCACCTACACCAAATATTTTAGTCTATTTAAAGTATTAAAAAAAATAGTTCTGCTTAAGAAAACATTGCTTAAATGTCCTGTGATTTCTGGTCGATTTTTGTATATTTGTGTGTATCTGTATGTGCTTTCACTTTTTACCTTGTTTGCTCTCTACCTGTGTTACAGTACTGTCACCATTGAAAGGTGGACGATTTTCCTAGCATTAAAAAAAGCCATTTGAGTTGTTTACCATGTTATTATGGGACTGATTTTTAATTGCTTTTGATTTAAATTGGTCTCTTTCTTTTCAGAAGGGATTACATTTTGGTGTCTACTGCCTAAATTCTATAGGTACCCCCCAAAAAGGAAAAAAAAAAAATGTGTGAATATCACACATGTGGTATGATCTTAAAAGGTTATCTTTACTTTTTAAATTGATGTTATTTAAAAAAAAGACTCATCCTTATATCAGACAAATGGCTACTGCTTATTTAATACACTGCACAGTGCTGGTTATGCATTTTAGTTTATTTCATAGCTTGCTTATACCAAATTAATAACAGGTAAGAACAGTGTTGTAAACAAAAACAAATTAGGTGAAATTCAAGTTTACTCTCAAAAAACACTTAGCAAAAAAGCAAGTTCTATGTTTTTAAAGCTCCCACTGAAAAATACTAGACAAGACATAATTTCATAAGTTATATTGTTATCATGAGATAATTGTTAATCTTGAGAAAATTTTTATATCTACGTTTGTGTCTTGGAAGAGCTCAGTTTTGTGGAGTAATCAGTCATTTTCTATAAAACTGCTCCTTCAAGCTGTTTTATTGCTTTAGGTTGAAACAAAAAGGGGACCTCAGAAGATGAAATGCACTGACCTATATTGGTGTTAAACAGCCCAGGGACTAGCATAGTTTTATCAACAATTTTTTATTGGGATAAAACCTAAATAGGTTTACTTACTAAAATTGCTGCAAGACACAACAATCTAAAAAGCACTTTTCAACCTTGAACTGCAACATCCCTTCAGTTGGCCAATGTGTAGAGGAGATCTTTCTGGTTTCCACCTCAGCCAGGCACACTTGCATCTGACTAGCCTGTTGTAGGGACACTGGTTATCTGTCCCAGGAGAAATGTCATTCTACATGCTCATCAGATGGCTGACAAGGAAGACAACGTGTTAAGGTGTTCATTTGGGCTCTCCCCACACTTGGCATATCTTTTGTCCGGATATTGGCTACCAAACTGGTGCAATTCAGTGCAATCTATTTAAATACGAAGCATGCCCAAAAGCTAGAGTAAAAACTGTTGATTTGCACTTATCATACTTCCACCATGCAGTTGTCCAGCTTTCCTTTTTACAGACCTGTCCTTTTCATCAAAACATGCAATGAAATCAAACTACAAATTAGAAATCCACAAAGGAATAAAAACCGGATTTTGTACATAACAAAAATCTGCATTGAAAAGGTATAGAACTAAGTATAAAATCAGTTTAACTGATGAAGAATTTTAGATATATCTTTAAAAAATTTTACTGGTACATTTTAGGTATACAGTATGACATTCATCATTGGAAATTTGCACCTTTACATAATCTCCCTTGGTTCTTATTTTTTCCGCCTTCCCCTGCCCTCCCTTCAAACCTCCCTATTTACAAAGACTTTCCATTTTTTCATTTTCTCATATTCCATTCCCTTCTTTCCCCTGCCCCTCACACTTCCCTTCCCCTTTGCCCCTTTTCTTCCTATTTCACATTATCTATTATACCTTTTAGTCCTATTTACACTTGTTTCTCACACTAGAGAAACTATTCAGTATGTACACGTGTGTCCTATTTATTTCACTTAAGAGTATGGCCTCAATGTGCATCCATTTAGCTATAAATGTCTCTAATTTCACATTTTTTATGGCTGAGTAGTATTCCATTTTATAAAAAAACAGGAGACAAGGTCTCACTTTATAGTTTAGGCCAGCTTCAAACATGTAGTAGTTCTCGTGTGTCTGCCTCCCAAGTGCTGAAATTACAAGCATGCAGTATCATGCCCAGTTTATTATAATTATATTCTTGACAACCACATTAATAGAAGGCAAAAACATTGATTCAGATGGAAAAGTAACAAGTTCAAAGTAACAGTAGGCCACGCATGCAGCCTAGGAAGCTACACTACAATAGAATATGTTACTGTACTCCAAGCTACATGACCTTATTGGTTATAGCATAAATGGAATTTAAGATAATATGCCAGATCATTCTACCTCTTTTTTTAAATGCTGTGTAAAAGTAAGATTACTGTGAAAGTCACTTTAAAAGTACTTTAGGGAAGAGAGGTTATTGCAGAGGAGGGAAAAGATATTTCTAAACAGTGTAGTCCAGGAAGAACACAGACAAAATATACTGTATGTGCAGTGTTCAACCATGGACTCAGTTTGGAGGGATGGAGAAGCTTTAGAAGCAGATCAAAAAGTGAATACTGTTGTTACTTGTCTGAACATGCATGAAAATTGGACATTACTGAGCTGCTCCATTTATGGTAGGCAGAAATATTTGACAGCCACAAACTAAGTAGATGGTACTGTGAAGCCCACATCTGAAAGCTTAGGTAGCTGGTAGGTAAAAGCGGTATGCCTGTACTTTCATAACATACGATGAGATCATTCTATGGAGTAGTCAGTTGACAGCAGTAGTTTTTAAGAATGGCAGTCATGACCAGGAAAGGGAAGGTTACAAGGGAGGGGGTGGTGAGAAAATTGCTCCATTAGTAGACACTGTGTGTGTGTATACACCACAACTTACTTTTTTACTCATTTATGTAGCTGCAGTTTGTTAATCTAGAGAACCCAGAGCATTGTAGCAGATGTTTGTATATAGATTTTTCTGATGTATCAAGTCATCAGAGACCTTAACCACTGCCTAACAGCAATTCTGTAGGGAGACCACCCATCCTGAGCCTAAGCTAGAAATTCATTTACTCTGATTTTAAATCTTAAGATTATTTTTGTGAGAGATCTTATCTACATTGGCTGGTTATTGACACTGCACACTAAGTGCTATGTAAACTTAAGATTTTAATACAAAAAATGACCCACTTTTACATGGTCATTTGCAGTTTAAAAGTATGCTTTGGCTGCAGTGAGGGAAAAAAATGAAGACAAGTAAACCTAGTTTGCCATCTGGAATGAAAATATTTTATAGGTACTTCTTTGTTGCCCTTTTACACTGAAAAAGTGGATTACTGTAGTGCCTTTGTTTTACCCAAGAACCACAAGCTACTTCACTCCAACTTTTCAAGCAAGATCTTGAATAATAGCCTGTAGTATCCCCACATTTTAAGAACATACTTAGTCAATCACAAACACATTTTCTAAGGAATTGAATTTTATAGAGATAATTGAATTATTTCATCTGTAACAGAATTAGCGGCCTGCAAAGCACTGTGGTTTCTTACATAAAGGAAGTAAGAGGCAAGGGAAAATATAATATTTAAATTCCAAAATTAAAACCACTGGCAAAAAACGTTAACACTCCAAGCATTTAATCTTTAAAGCATTATCTTCTTATCTATCATTCCAGTTCCCAGATACTTAAAATAAGAATCAAATATAAGTTAATAAAGTCAAGCTAGACTTGGAATTTATACTCACAATTTTCATAGTCAGTGATTAGTTGGGAATATTGAACATAAAATCCTTTAAACTGGGAAATGGCAGGTCTATATGACTTAAGTCTGGTTGTCTGGATATTTCTCAGCAGGGAATATAGCAATATCTTAAAAGCTAAACAATGCTAGCAATGGAATGCTTGAAGAAAACAGTGCTATAATGATCAAATACTTCAACTATCTTGGGTAATGGAAGAAAAACTCAATTGCCTTTGAACAAATTTTTGTAGCCTTTAGTGATTTGGGCAGAATAACATTCTGCTGGTTTTAAGCCTTGGTTATCATTTCTGATGTAATGGAAAATACAGTTGGACTTAGAATCAAAGGTCTGGGGTTTGGACCCAGAATGTGCCAAATTACGTGTCTTTAGATAAACCATTTCATCACTCTGCCTCAAAGTCCCTTATTTCCTTAAATTCCCCCAAATTGGGAAGTTAATCTTCAGAGTGATTAAGAGGCTGAAGTGAGAACACTTGCAAGAGCCCTTAGTACAAAGTACGAGCCCCATATTAGATGGCTGAATCTGCAGTCTGCAAAATACAGAATGGTAACTGAAGGTGTTTACTAACAATCCTCTGACAAAAGTTGCAAAAGATGTCACTCAGAAGTGTCAAAACCTACTGGGACAGTTACCTATTGCCACAAGAGTAATGCATAGCAACCACAAAATCCCAGTGGCACTGTTTATTGTGCAGAATAAACGTTTTCTTTATGAGGTAGGTCAATCATGCAACTGGATGTTTCTAGGTAGCTCTCTTTCCTGGCTTCCTGGGAAGTTAGCCTGAACCATTTTTCACATGCCTTTTGTCCTACATAGGGTAGCAGCGACAGAGCCCACTCAAGTCCCTTTGAAGTCAGCATGTTTTACACTGACCAGCAATCATTAGAAGTAAACGACATGGCTAGGCAGAGTGGAAAGCACTACTGAGTGCTTAAGCAAAGGGAGAGGTCATAAGAAAAGTGAAGGTTGGTGTACTAGGAGAATCTCTGCCCTGTCCTTGCTTTTGAGTTGACCAGATGCTTTAGTCATTGCCACCAATGAGGAAGATGGGAAAAAACTGAAGTGGTCTCATGCTGGGTCTCAGCAAAGCAGCTCTTTGGTTCAAAGTATTTTCAATTCATAGAGCATTATGTAGATGCCTATTATTTAACATACCCCCAGGAAGGGGAGTCAAAGCAGTGTGTGTTCTCTGTAAAGGTCTATCATTGCAGTTGTTCCTGACCATTTTCGTGACAATGGGAGCTCACACCCTCTGTCTTCTGAGTTTGGCCTCTAGCCAAGATCCAGGAATCATTCAGAGAAGTATTTTCATGATGAATGCATGAACACACTAATGCCACTTCTAAAACCTTTCTGGGATTTCTTGAGTGCAAAGATGCCATCTACCTGGTATCCTTCCTGCTGGCCACTTTCAGAAGCATGTAGAGCTTTAGGAAGCTTTACTGATAATGCTTTAGTAATGATTTGATTTGTCAAGGTATTTTTGACTGACACTGAAAGTTTTTATAGAGCCACAGTTATTTGTTTCTATAGTACCCGTATCAAAAACTGCCTGGAGAGTGAAGCTTGTGTTATCGAAGAGGTTAGTAAGAGATCCTTTTGGAGAGAATATGCAGGCACTCAGTTACACTAGAATGTAGTCAACATCAGCCTCAATTCCATGTACAGTGCCCCTTTACCAACTCCAGCAGGCTGGCTGCATTTCTTGGATATATGTTTAGATGGGCTTCCCTGCTCCACATTTGTTCTGCACAGCCCCGTAGCTTCCTTTGACAGTTTCTTTAAAGACCCAAAAATATTCTGTGATCTTTTATTGGCAGCCTGTGGGTGAGACTTTAACTTTTTTTTCTGGTTCCAAACTTTCTAATATGCCTATTATTTTTGTAAAATACAAAAGCACCATAAAACAAAAAACACCTAAATTTTAACAGCCAAAGAACAGTTATTTGGTGCATGTTTTTTCCAGTTTCTTTTTGGTCCTGGGGATCAAACTCAGGACCTTGTGCCTGCAAGGCAGATGTGGTGCCGCTGAGCTAAATGTTTTTTCCAGTTTCTTTTTGGTCCTGGGGATCAAACTCAGGACCTTGTGCCTGCAAGGCAGATGTGGTGCCACTGAGCTAAATCTCCAGCCCTATTTTTTCTAGTTTTTACTTAGAATCCATATGTGTAGTCAACAGGAAATGTTTGAAGCTTTTCTTACAACACACTCAGCTAGGGAAATTACAAACAATAATAATCTAAAATGCAAGAAGCCAATCACCAAGTCATAGCGGACTTGCAAAAATGTAATTTTTAAACAAGCTTTTGAGGACCACAAAAGAGCTGGGTGTTCTATTTGGAATTGGTGTTTGAAATACAAGAATTTTAGGCATACTTTTCATGATTTGTTTTTTAAATACCCTCAAGTAAATACACTGTATTTGGAACTAAATGTTTTGTCATGTTATGTGGCACAAAATAAAATTATATAGTGAACCAAAGAATTTGATCTGCTAGCATGAAGTGTTCTGTTATAATGAACATAGTTCATTGGATATGTATAGTGTTAAACATGCTAAGTTAATCTATTAGTAATATTATATTAAAACATTTGTGACTATTTCCTTGCTAATGTTTTGATAAGTTGTTTAGACAGTTATTCCAGAGTCTTTAAATTTTCAAATTATAAATGTATTCAAAATATTTTTATGGTGGTCATTTTATATTTTTGGTATCTTCTAAAGTTACACAATTATATAAGAACTATTTCTCCTAAAAACTTTTGAACAATACATAGGTACAGTTAAAAAAAGAAATTCCCTTCCATCTCAACCAATTTTCACTGCCAGCCCTGGAGAAAATCTGTTAGTACTGTTGTCTTTACTAAATATGGTATGAAAGCTAAAATTTTCAAGGAAAGCTGATCTAATCTCCAGGCTCTAAGAGACTGGTGGTGGGGTATGCCTTTACTTTTGATTAGGTGACTACTCTTCTGACCCTAGTGTGACTCCAAAACTTTCATCCTTGAGCTCCTCTCTCAAGACAATTCCTTACCCCAGTGGCCAAGGAAAGGTTTCCTGTGCCCTGGAGTGCTCAGTAGTTCTGGCAGTCCTCTCAGACTACATCAATTGCTCTGCCATTTTCAATTCTCAGTCACCACTGATCCCTTCCTACAGCCATGTAGGCGAGGTAACTCCCTCTTTATAAGACAAGAGGAAAAATCGGGGAACTTTTTTGTAGCCCCTGTCACTACTTTCCATCTCTGCTGTTCACAACCAAGGATGTAGACCTGTTCTTAACAACCATGTCGACTTTTGGTGCCACGCCCCCCCCCCCACTACTGTCACTTCTCCACCTGCTACAGTTGCCTTTGGGTGTTTACTTGTCCTGATTTAGAAGAAGTGTCACCCAAGGCTAACTGGAGTCCCAAGGAGAGCTTTTAAAATGCAGATTTCCTAGTCTCAACTGTGGGCTTCTAATTTAGCAGATCTGAACTTGGAGTGCAGGGTTCTACATTTTCAGAAAGCCTGGAGTGATGACCAACCAGGACTTAAACCGCTGCTGGGGACCACATCCCCTGTGGGCTTCCCAACCATGACCATCGTATTCTTCCCTCTTCCCACCTCTCATTAAACTCAGGCCGTGCAAAAGAAAGTTGCAGTTTCTTCTTGCATCCTATTAATTTGAAATTCCTCATGAATCCCATCTGGCTTTGGAGGGTGTGGGAAGTGGTACATGACCTTAAACTTGCCAGTCAAAACTAATGTTCTCCTCTGGTCCAGGCTTAAAACTGCGTCTTTGAATAAATATTCCATATTTTTAAGCTTCCTCCTATTTTTTGGCCCAAGGTGGCATCTAGTGGATTTAGGTAGGGGTGGGGTCATCTTGAGAGCCTTGGAAGCAGGTTTTCTAATGCACATGCTCAGGTCCTTGACAGTTCTGCTCCTTCAGCATCTCCCTGCTGTCTCTATTGGACATCACTGTTCTGGCTGAATTTGCTTGTTGATGTATGTGGACCACTGGCTTTTGTTCACATGGTGGCATGACTTGCTGCTGCCCACAACTCTGCCATTGCCTTTGGTCTCAAGGTCTTCCTCTAACAGCCTCCGTTTTCCAACTTTAACACTGTAAATTGCTTAGGATTTGGTGGGTCGGAAGGGAGGATGTTGGAACTTTGGGATATCCTGAACATCTTGTTCAAGCTTTGAGAAGTTCTCACCTCTGCACTAATGCTGAGCCAGTGCTTCCATTGCAGTGTTGGGTGTGTCCCTAAAACATATTAGGCATCTTAGCAGCTTACAGCCTTCCCCCAGCTATGCCTAAGCAAGTAGTTCACTAACCCTGATGCTTTAAAACTCTCACATTCCTGCCCTGCACTTGCTGCCTATTTCTAACCTGGGCAATTTCTGTTTAGTTCTCCCTACTTCTCTACACAAATTCATTCATGCACAAATGCACCAGGCTTGACCCTGACAGTGAGGAAGGGTACAATTACAGTTGTTTTTATTCCTTTCCTAAACATTCTCTTTCCCCTCATCGGAGTCATTCCATTTCCTCCCTGATATGCTTTTTTGGAATCACATCCTGAGTTTCTGCCATCTTTGGTTTAGAGTAAAACTTAAGTTTAATCATCAATGCTTTGCTTTTGCTATGTGAATGGAGCTCTTAGAATTTAGAACAACTTTTTTGTTCCCAACGAAGCCGAACTTTAAAAGCTATAGGCTGGAGATGTATTTAGAGGTAGAATGCTTGCCTAGCATGTGTGAGGCCCTGGGTTTGATCACTAGCACCACAAAATTTACCTATCTTCCTAGAGATGCCAAAGACTAATCAAACAAAACAATGAAAGACTCAGTAGGTCACATCTGAGTAGTGGTTGTGTTATATCTCTAGTATACACCCTCTCCTTCCCTGTGACTATGAGGTGCGTGGCTTCAATTTATTGGAAAGGTGGCTTGGAGGCATTTACAAGGAAAATGAAATCTTCAGTATTGTCAAAATATTGATCCAACCCCAGATATACTTGTCACAGACTTGCTTTTTCTGCCTCCAGTGCCTTTTCCTGTTATAGTTCTCAGGACCTTGAATCCTTTTCCTGATTGCTTGACATAGCACTGTTCATTTCCCAAAGCCCAATTCAGATTTCACCTGTATCATTTAACCTTTGCCATTCTCCCCAGCTTTCATTGCCCCTTCTTAGCACTCCTCTGGTCATTTTTTTAAACACTGGTGAGAGAGCATTCATCATAATCATGACTAGGCATCCTTTACTCCCTTGCTGTGAGTTCCTTCATACTTTGGAAAGCTCTCTGGTCTTTGCATTTCAAATATACCCATCTTCTAAATGCAGTATAAATTTGATCTCTGTAAAGTAAAATTTACTCCCTTCCTGTTGCAGTAGATGGCACCAGTACTTGTATGTTCATGGAATACACATGTTCTTGTTCATGCACAAGAACATCTGGGTGGGTTAGAGGGGACCTGGGGAGACAGTGCTAGATTCAAGGAAGAAACCTTGGCATAGTGAGCTCCTGTAATGCATGATGGCTTCCTAAGAGTGTGGCCCTCAAGACAAGTGCTTTAGATCTGATCAGCACCACTTAGGTTATAAGCCCTTTGAGGACAGATAGACTCATTTCCCCGCAACTTTTTAATATGTGTTACATTTTTATATCTGCTTCAACACTTCCACCAGGGTCTTTTACATAATAGGAATGCAAGAGTTTGCTTCTTGATCTGTGGACAGGTGCTCAAAAGACCTAGCTTGATTGACTCTTGGCATGACTTCCTTTCTTGAGAACTCATTTATTTTTCAGTCGTTTTCCTCAAAATGCTTGATATGCTTTCCTCCAACCTTACCCCTCTCCTTTTTCCATAGGATTCCATCTTGATCTGTGGCTATCATTTTTCTCTATTATGATCAAAGGTTTGACAAACCTAGAAATGTGTGTCTGTTTGGAGAGAAGGTGAGGTGAATGAAGACATGGAAATGGGGATCAGTCAAGCCCATGAAAGTACAATGGTTGGTTCTGAAGCACTGCGATAGATTTGAGAGATAGCTTCAGAGCAGCTTTGGCCTTGACTGTGGTTGTGGAAGGCCATAAGTTTTAAGGTTCTGACCCTGTCCCTGCAAGCCAAGCAGACAGCAACTAGGTCTTGCCTTGTTTGCTGCACATTTCAAGACAGTGGCTAGAAGTCAGATTGGCCTGAGTTGAAACTATAGTTACTGCAGTTGTAAAGATAGCCCATGGCACTCTATAATTTGTAGTATGGTAGTGGTCACTCTAACAGAAAAACCTCTAGGTCAGTAATTACTGTCTTTAGAGAACAAGACAAGCATGGAAGTTGTTATGGCATGAGAAAAATATTATTTGCATCCCACAATGTAAGAAAGAAAGAAGATGCTGGATTCAGAAAATCGTGCAAGAGTGTGAGAATTCAGCCAATGCTATTTTATTTACATTTCTAAATCAAATACATTAGTTGATCAATTAGCCTTTGTAGCACCCAGTAGGCACTATAAGAAAAAGACTATTGGAAGGACTGTGACCCATGTTGAGTATAACACACTGTAGAATCAGAGGATGGGAAGCATGGCCAGTGGCACAGAGACCGGGTGGGAGTGGGGTTGGGGAGCAATTCAAAGTGGCCAAGGTGGGCAGAGAGGGTGAGTAACATTTAGCTTTGAGAACATAGCCTGAGTGGAGGCACAGTGGGGATGGTGAGCTGGGGACTGGGTGAAGCAAGACAGGAAGGTAGGAAAGAGGGAGAAGAGACAAGGAAAAAGCCCAAGTGGTTCTGGAACAGGGAATGACTTGGCTGATGAACACTTAGTTTATTCTCACATATGTACAAGGTGGAACTACTTAGTTCTAAAGATTCCTGGGTTAGGTGATTTCTCTCCAGGATGAGAAGCCATCCTACAAGACCTGTTTACCTGGATTGTGGTATTTTCCAGGGCTCCTCTGTCATTGTGCTCACATTAGCTGGTCTGGGCAGGCAGGATAGCAGAAGCCCTCTGACTTCATGTCTGAAAAGATCCGTGCTTCAGGTATATAATTATCAGCATTTATTAGATCATATCAACTCTCTTTGGGATAGCTTTTGGCAGATGCATTTAGATCATACTTAGTCTTTTTGAAAGATTTCCTCAGAAAGTCCACCCAATTCCATATCCAAGTATATCTCAGAGCATGAGTCAAAAGGAAGTGGGTAGTGTGTTCTTTTTGGTTGGAGAATTAAAAAGAAATCTCCACTCAAGAAACAGGTATGTGATGGGGAAAAAAATGATATCTCTCTACAGCTTAATCATCAGGCAAAAAGAGGGGCAGGTAAGTGCTCCTTGATGGACAAAGCTTGCAAGATTTAAAGAGAACTATAGACAGACAGGGCTGAACATTGGCTGTCATCCAACAAAGCTCTTTAAAGATTGGAGTCACTGCTCTGTTCTCTAGCTCTGACCTGGAGGGAAGAGGAGTCTGGGAGTCCTGGCACACACTAAAGAATGCTTAATTGTCTTTCTGGTTCTGGGTCCTCCTTAGGCTCTGAGAAGGAGATGTGGGAGGAGGGTAGGCCATTCCTCCCAAGTGTGCACATCTAGACTGGCTAGGCTACTTTCCAATGCCCCTGTGGGTTTTCTTAACTTCCACCTGGCTCATTTTCCAGCCTTTAGGGATGTGGGATGCCACCCACCTCTCACCTCATCCTGCTTGCTTCTGGCCTGAAAAGCTGACAATCCTTTACTATCCTCAACTAACATCTACCATGGGTTTTAAGGAACTAAATAAAGAAAAGATGTGGGTGGCTGGAGAAACTAGAGTACTGAAGGTCTGACCCCAAAATACAGAGACTGCCTGTTTCTATAGCAGCACAGTTGACCTGCATCTTTACACAGATGCCTGCTTGCTCTAGTGATGCTGTTGTTGAGAGCATTGCTGAAGACCCACTGTGGGCACCTTTAGTTCTTCACTAGGTCAGTGGAAAGACTGCTGGAAACAGCCACAAATTACTCAGCTGATTACCATATAAGGTGCTGTTTGGTGTTGGGAATAAAGGTGGAAATGAAGCAATGAGACTGTGTGTGTGTTTATGTGTTTCATAAATTAACTCTGATATCAGTTTCCACAGAGAAGTCTAGAAATATTTTGAGTGCAGAAAGGCTCACTGAGATAAGTAGGTGGTCTTAGACATAGCCAATGTGTCAGGTACCATGTTAAGAGACATTAAGATTTATAGACATTGCTTCAGTCTGAGCTCCTGCTCTTTGTACCAATGGACCAGACCAACAAGGGATCACTCATAATAAGGTCCCACATCACCAAACTGAAATTAATTTGTTTATCTGACCCAAGAAATTGTAGAGACTGTCATGGTGTTGTACAGCAGAGGAGGAATCAGTGTCAATATGGTTCCTAGTATTTTTGAATAGAAAAGAAGCTCTTTGGGCTGGTGACTTCAGGTAAATATTAGGTTCTCTTCCTGGGCTGTAGCTGATAAAAGGGAAACACCAGGAACAACAGACAATGATTGCAAAAGTGCTTCACAAACTACAAAATGGCATAAAATTTCAGAGAATGAAAAATGTTCATTCATCTTTCCAGATGGAGCCATCTTGAGGGTTATTATTCTGGGATATGCTCTAAGACAGGTTTATTCAAGACAAATCAGAGGTACAAGTTATTTGAGGCAGCTCACCTCAGAGGTGTACAGACTAGATGGAAATGTTGCCTTAATGTACCACATTTGGTGCAGTTTTGCATAGAACACTGAAGTATGCATTGCTACTGAAAGACAACATATGAAATACATCATGGAATGTCACTGCATATATCATGCATTGTGAAGCTGGAGGTGTAGCATGTAGCTCAGTAGAAGAGTGCTTGCCTAGCATGCAAGAGGTTCTGGGTTCTCCAAAAAAGTAAAAGAACATATCATATACTGACTTATCCATAAAGCATTTATTATGTATATTTGCCTGTTACTTTTGTGTGCCTTCACAAAGAACTAAACAAGAAAAGGTGGCATTAGGGTCTAGAGTCCATACCCCATGAGCACATAAGGAACAATTTCTACCTTGAGGTTTGTGGTTTTTTATTTGCTGACACTGATCCTTTCCATTCTACTTTTCTTTATAGTTGTGCAGTGTCACTGGGATCCAAGTGTGGTCAGTGCACGAGGAAGCCCAAGTGTACATGGGAAGCCTCCAGAGTACAAATTCTTACTTCAGCTGTAAGAGCCCTCTACCTTACAATATTCCAGAAAAAGAGGGGACAGATGTTGAGTTCACTATCCTTGGAATCCGGGGAAAGCCAGTCCTAGAAAAAGTTCCAGTCTGCCTGCCAAGAGACAGCCATTCCATAATTAGTCATTATCATTAGTGCGTCTCAAAATCTCTGGTTCACATGCAAATATCCATGGAATGGAGAAGGATTAGCCCATTGACTTCCCAGCATGAATGTTAGAGTAGGCAGAAATACCTAGAATGGGGGTGGGTATGACCAGTATAAAACTTGGAAAACCTGGCCCTATTCTGGGTTTCTAGAGGGGCAGTGGAGGCACGGCTTGGAAGGCCAGGCACCCAGATACCGCAGATCTGAACGGAGGCAGTTTGTGATGCCTGCTTACCTGGGACAGTGGCAAAATAGACACCCTGCTACAGGTGGAAGGCAGAATTATTATTAATTAGATTAGTCAGCAAAAAAAGACTCAAAGGAATGGGAACACAGAACAGGCAAGTTTTGAGACTAGTGGGTGGGGGTGGATGTTATTTGGCATATGAGAGAGAAGTTAGGGGTCCGTCTGAAGGGTCACCCTGAAAGGTTATTTGGGTGGAGACCACAAGAGGTGGTCCTTGAGAGAGCTTAGCTCCCTGTGCAATTGCATGTGGAGAAGATCTCAGAGAGTGTGTGGGAGGGGATCACTGGGTTCCAAGGCGGAGCAGGGGAGTAGGTGAGAAGGAAGACTGGAGAGTGCCATGGGAAAGGAGGAAACTGGGAGAATGCAGAAGGAGAAAGGTGGGACTTGGCAATGAGTCAAGACTCAGAAGACCAAGTTCTCTTGCCCACTCATCACCACCTGGCTATGTGGATTTGGCAAGGCTCTTCTCTCTAGGCTGGGAAGGGGATTTTGCTGAGATGACTTCTTCTTTAGAAACAACCTGAAGGCCAGAAATGCCTTCTGGAAATGAAATGGTTCTGGATCAGAAGGGACTTAAATGGCTGCAGAGGATACAGAACCTTTTCCTCTGCCACAGTCAGCTCTGTGTGAGACCACATGGATCCCCCAAATGGTCTCTAGTTTCTGTTCCTTTCCATAAAGATGCCAAGAAGTCTTTTAATTTTCATCCTCCTTTGTTTTAGAAATCAGTTGAGAGAGAATAAAATTGAAAAAGTCCAATACAGTAGCCATTAAAGTCTCTTACTCCTCAGAGGCAGTCAATATTACCAGTTTCCCTTGCATCTTTCCAATTTGTGGTAATTTGTGATCACGCAACCAATTATACACATGTATGCTACCTTAAATGGTAGATCCACTAGATCCACTATTCTATACCTTAATTTCATCATTTATTACTTCTTGAAAGTTATTTCATATAAGTAAAGAGCACTCTCATTTCTTTTTCCAACTGTATAATATTCCACTGTGCAGATCCACTATAACATATTTAATTAGTCCCCTGCTGGTGTCCACTTATATTGTTGCCAGTATTTTATTATTATAAATAATGCTGCAGTGATTAACTTTGTCATTCTGGACATATGCAAGATAAATTCCCAGTTGTAGAATTACAATTTTGAGTTATTTCAGAATTGTCTTGCATGCAAAAAGTTTGTGTCAGGGTATATTACTACTAGTTAGGAAAAAGAATACTTTGCCACATATCCTCTTTAACCAAATATGTTGTCAAACTTGTTCATCCTTTTCAATGTGTGGGAAACAATGGTGAGAGAGTTTAATTGTTTAAAAAGGCAAATCAGATCATGTCACTCCTGTGCTCAAGCCTTCATTGTTTTTTTGCTGTTCTTAGGATGAAGCCAAGCTCCCTTGTAGCCTCATGGGAAGGTCTTTCTGACCTAGACTGGTCACCTCTTTGACTTTATCTCCCACTTTTCTTGGGTTGCCTGTGCTTTGGTCTCACTGACCTTCTTGTTCGTCCTTGAATACATCAGCCTGCTCCCATCTCCTGAGGTTTGTATTTGCCAATTCTTCTGTCTATCATCTGCTTTGATCTTAGTGTTGCTGGCTCAGTTTTCTTATATTATTTCAGTTCCTCCCCAAGCTCACTACCTCAGATCTTAGAGAAGCCAGCATTAACTGCAACCCCTAGAACAGTCCCACCAGGAGAGAGCATTTCCTTATATATAATACCAACCAATAAGTATGAGGAAATCACAGTTATATAGAAACCATCCTAATAGCCAATTCACCGATGGATGCTAAGACCAGTGGGTGACAGTTAGTTGGGGATCAAGACATTTGCACAGATTATTAATTACAAAGGAGGAAATATATCACTTAAGTATAGAGACATGGTCAAAACCTCTTTAACAATATGATCAAATTTAACACCATCAGCAATAGGATGAATAGAGATCATATGCTTCCTGATATAAAATACTGAGAGATGCACATAAATCACTTCAGTGAGTTTTTTGCCAAAATATATAATTTAAATCTAATCATGTTACAACATCAGAAAAAATCAAATTCTGGGATGTTCTATAAAATAACTGCAATAGGATAATGGATAGGTAATATAAAGACAGAGAAGTAACAATAAGCCTTATAAACTTATAAGGTCTTTTTTAAAGTAAATAAGCTGGAAAGCCATGGATGGATTTTGAACTGAGAGTGACATAATATGACTTACTCTTAAATGACTGCTTTGATCTGGCAGCTGGATTGAGAGTAACCAATATAGGACAAGGATAAAACCATATGACAGTTTAGGAGGCTATTTCAACAACCCAGGCAAGATGGTGTTGACTTGGATCATGGCGCTGAAAAGAGGTTTGGTTACACACATACCAGTATAATATAGGAAAAGATAGAACCATTTATTTCAAATATAAAACAGAGAGAATAGAATAACACTACTCTATGGTCATCATCTATCAATAATTATTGGCTTATGATGGATCTTATTTCATCTATACTCCTACCCATTTGCTTCTACCATTTTATTTTTATGCACATCTCAGACATTATTTTTTTCAGAAATATTGCATTCTGGTTATATCTTTAAGAATTTGCTGATGGATTTGATGTAGATTGTGAAGAAAGGGAGGGGTCAATAATGTCTTTGACTTTTGATGTGAAGGATGCAGGTACAATTCATTAGGATGATTAAGGCATTAAGTGGAATAATTTTGTGAGAGAAATGACTGAGAGATTACTTCAGTTCACATATAGTTTGAAACACCTATTTGAAATTCCAGAAGCTCATAGATTTACAAGTCTGGAAATTAGGAAGTCTGGGACTATAAACATACTTTTGGGAGTTGTCAGATTATAGATAGTATCCAAAACCAAAAGACTGAACTTCAGCTTCTGCTAATTCCAGAATAGTTTATGTCAGACTGATTGCTGATAATTATAAACTCTGGAGGCATGGCAGAGTTACCTAAAGCAGATATATACTGGAGGAGGTTCAACCCTTGAAAGAAAGAAATCACATTGGGTGAGATTCATATTTATGAGTCTTCTTTTCCTCAGGATATTCTCCAGCCCATACAATACACAGTAAGTAGAATTCAAGCAAGAAATGGCAGTCTGGCTGCTAGACTCCTAGAGAAGCTGGGAATTGAGCGGGAAAGGAGTCATAGAAGATGGAGTCCCATAATCTGTGTTTAAACTTTCCTTATACCTTTCCTAGTCCTTAAGTGTACATGGAGTAGGGGGGGATCAAAGCTCCAGGGTGCTCGGGAGAAAGCAATTCCTGGAAGGTTTAGAGTTGAGCAGAGATTTCAGCTTCCCACTTTATTTCACTTTTAGTTCTTTCAAGATAGAAGGACTTAGTAAGGAACTCAAGCTTTCCACTGAAACTTCAGAAAATGGGATATATCCTTAGGAATAAAGACCAAATTGAAAAAGAATCACCATAATAGAACCTCAAATCAAGCCATCTGAGGATGAAGATGATCTGCCAGTATTAAATAGCTAACAAAAGCAAGCATCTTTCAAAGAAGATAACAGGATCTAGAGTCTCTACAATAAAACATGTATAATCTAAATTTATTAAAATGTAAATAAACAGGAAAATATGACCTACACTCCAAGAAAATCAATCAATAGAAGCAGATACACAGATAATGAGGTTTTGGAATTTAGCAGACAAGGACTTTCAAACAATTATAAATATTTTGAAGAATCAATGGAAATAATGGGTTAACTAATGAGGATATGGAAAATTCAGGAGAAATATAAAATAACGGTAAAAAATAATGCAGTGGACACTCTAGAATTGGAATATGAAATATATGCAATAAAAAGTCCAAAAAATGGATACAAATCAAAGAAAGTATCATCATCCAAATGAAAAACACAGAAGAAAAAATAGAGAAATGAAAAGAATTTCAATGACCAGAATGAAGAAGTATAACTCACATGTAAATGGAATTGCACAAAGAGCACAAATTAGAAAGAAAAAAAAAATTCAAAGAAATAGCCCCAAATGTTCAATTTCCTCTAAAATAGCAACCCATAAATCCAGGACTATAGTAAACCCTATGGATGATAAATACAAAGAAAACCATACCGAAGTACACATAGTTAAATTGTTAAAACAGCATGCCAAAGATACAGGGACAAATCTTAAAAATAACAAGACAAAATAGACATACTTCATACACGAGTGTTGCATTAAGTATAATGGCCATGTCCTCATCAGAAAAATAAGTTTCCAGATAATGAATGAATCTTTGAAGTGCTAAAAGAGAAAAATATTAAAAACAAAACTTTGTCAATCTTGAAGTCCATATCCTACAAAAACATATTAAAAAATGAAGATGAAATGCAGACATTTGTAGATACACAAAAGCTGAGAGAATCTGTTACCAGCAGATCACACAACAAAAGATGGTCAAAGAACTTTTTCAGGCTGAGAGGAAACAATACCCAGTAGACAGGGATGAAGCAACTGGGATTCCAACTGGGTTTGGGAAGTATTTGGGCAAACATATAATCATGAGATGGGTAAGATCTCCTTGGAAGTTGTTATGGATATAGAGAGAAGAGGTACAAGGCTTGAACTTTTGGTTACCATTATAGCTAGAGGTTGAGAAGTTGAGGAAGAACCAGTTGAGACTGAGCTTCCCAAGAGGCAGAAGGAAAACATGATGGGTGCAGTGTTTTGAGAAAGCAAATGGTCAACCTGTCAAATACCATTAATGCTGATTGGTCATGTTAAATTAAGAATGAAAAGTCATCACTGGGTTTAGCAACTTGGAGGTCATCAGTCACCACAGGACCTTAGCTGGTACAGTGATGTGGGAGGAAGCTGGATCTGACTGAGTATAAGAGAAGTTCAGCAATGGAAGAAAGAGCAATAGATGTTAAGAGATAACCAACGTTTTCCGAGGTGAGGATTAAAAGCTAAATGCTTGGCACATAGCAATGACCTCCAGTCATCAGGTTCTTTCCTCATTTTTCCCCAGAAGGACTGACCTTCAGAAGGTCAGTAGACTGGGTCCCTGCGATACAGAATATCTTGGGCCAAGGGGCCTGCCCTAAAGTGTCTGGGTGGAGGGAGATCTAGCATTCTATTATGGCCTTTTCTTTTGCTCCAAACTCCTCACCTAGGAGCACAGAACCCTGGGGAACCACAGAGTATTGTGGTGTTTGCTAGCACAGTGATGGATTCTGAGGCATTGTCTCACCATGTTAGGTGTGAACTTAGGGGAGAGACTTATAAAGCTGCATTTGAAGTGGCAGCTCCCCAGCCCCATGCTGCCATGGATAGGCTTTCTGGTAGGATGCTCCTGCTTGGGACTTGTGTACTTTATCCTTGCCCATTTGCCAAATGGTAGCAATTCAGCAGTTAGGATGCTCTTGGCTGAAAAAGAAAGGAACTCAATTTAAAATAGCCTAAATAGTGAGGAAGCTTAATGTTTCACAAAATAGAAGTCCAAAAGTAGCCTAGGCCCTCTGCTGCAAGGGGGTGAGTCACTTTCTGTCTTTGTGGTCTGCTATTCCCATTCATTCATTCATTCAACAAATATTTATGGAGTACCTACTTCATGTTAGGCTCTGCTCTAGGGGCTGGTGCTACATCCATGAATAATACAAGACTGCTTCTCTTGACATTTACATTCTACTTTGGAGAGAAAGACAAAAAAATGTACATAGTAATAAATGATATGAAAAATAAATCAAGATGGGTAAGACAGTAAAAAAAATGACAGAAACTCCAAGGAGTTTATTTTATAGAAAACATTTAGGGAAGATCTCTTTGATAAGGGACATTTGAATAGAGGCCTGTGGAAGCAAGCTATTGGATATCTAGGTAGGAGAACATTCCAAGCTGAAAGAATAAGTACCATGGCCTGAGGAGGAAGTTGCTGGGTGAATTTGAGGATACTGGGATGGCTGAAGTTAGCAGGTGAGGCAGGTGAGAGATAGAGAGAAATATCAGCAATGGACCTGATCACATGATCTTGATAGACATGGTAAATTCACTAGATTTCATTCTGCAGTTGCAACCTTTGGGGCATTTTGGTAAGAGGAGTGCCTTGATTTTAGATTTAAAATCAGTCTTAAAGAGTCACCCCATCCTGGAGAAGCTCAGGAGACGGGTTCTTGCAACAACAGCCCAGGTTAAAGATGACGGTTATTTTGCACCAGAGAGATGGTAGTAGAAATGGTTATAAGTATTCAGATATGAGATATATTTTGAAGATGGGGCAAATAAGGTTTACTGATGAATTGGAAACCCAAGTTTTCTGAGCTGAATGACTTGAAGTATGGTATTGCCAATAACTAAAACTGAGGGGTACAGGGCGTAGTAGGTTTGGGGGACTAAACTTAAAAGTTTACTTTTGAATCTGTTTTATTTATCTAAGTGGAGCTGGTGATTTGGCAACTGAACATAAAAATCTGAAGTGTAGGGGAGATGATGGGACCAGAGTTTGGAGTTCAGGATGGTACTCAATGCTGTGCGACTGGTGTACTGCATAGAAAGTATGTGTAGAACGGATGGAGGCACAAATTTTAATTCTTAGATTCTCCAAAGTTTAAAGATTGGAAGGATGAGTTGAAACTAGTAAGGAGATTGAGTGAGAATGACCAGTAAAAAAAAGGAACAGTGTTGTCCCTGATACTAGGTTTCAGGGAGGACAGAATGATTGTCAGGTGATACTTGTGGGTCAGAAAGACAGGACAAAACAGACTATTAGTAACAATATGGACATCATGAGATAAGACTAATTTCTGTGGGTGGTTAACAAATTTTGAGCGGTCTAGGCCAAGAGTGTGGAAGTTGAGGAATTTGAGACAGTATCAAGATAACACATTTGGAATAATTTTCCCATTAGTAGGAGCAGGGAAATGAGGTGGTAGCCAGAGAGGAAGTTGAGGTCACATAGAGTTTTATTAGAGATAGAAAATGAGGCAGCATGTTTGGTTCTATAGAGAAGAATTCAGCAGAGGAGGGGAAGTAGAGGAGGCCAAGGGGACAATGGTGACAATCATTGCAAGGGTCTTGGGGTAGAGGCAAGACACGTGCTCCAGTGAGAGGGAAGGCAAGGACTGGTCTCAGGTGAGGCTGCACTGGAATACTTGGTGGTGAAAGCATATGAAAGCTGTTTTATGGTGACCTCTGTTTCCTTAGTGACAGGAGAAAGGACAGTCACTATTTGGCTGGAGTGAAAATGAGGAAGGAGGTGTCAGACATTTGAGAAGGGTGGAGAAGCCATAAGGGTGGAAGTCAGGGAACCGAGAGGATTAGGCAAATGAAGAAAGTTGCCAGAGACCTCAAGAGCCCATTGCATGGGAGCAGTCACAACCTCGCGACACAGCAGTAAGCCTGCTTAGTTATCCTGCCAAAACTCCCTGGGGGAGATATGCTTTCCTGTCCCGATGACTCCAGACTTGGGCATACATCAGTGAAATAGGAAGGGACATGATGTGTGGCAGCTCCAAGCAGAAGCTTTATGATACAATGTGTTCACCATGTTTCCTTTTCCCTCTGCCCACAACTGGCTGTGTCCCAGGGGAGGCTGCTCCATCAGCTGGATGCTGGAGTGAAGATTCAGGGGAGCAGAACCACAGCTGACCTGCACTGGGCATGGCCTGGAGGGAAAGTGATCCTTTGCAATGTGGCCTGGCCTGTGCTAACAGCCCAGAATGCAAATTGCTGGGCTCAGGATACCAGCTATCTTTGCTGCCTGCATGTGGGTTCGGGGAGGGTAGACTCTTGATTTAATCGCTGGGATTTTGAGGGCAGGATAGAGGGACAGGGGACAAAGAAACTGATGGTGTATTTATGGGAGTCTGAGCAAGGGGAGAAAGGATTTAGAAGGAAACGCTATATTCAACCCGAGGTTCCTTCCCTTATAGTAATTACAAGGTAGCATTTAGAGACAATCAGGGCTAAACATTTTATTTTTATGTCCCTGATGAGAATGTGTTCCTGTTTCTAGTAGTAAGACATTTTGGCAACAAAGAGTCACTAATCTTTCTTTTACAAAGGACATTTATTTTTATTTTTATTTTTTTTGTATATCCTTTTATTGGTACATTTTAGGTGTACAATGTAATGACATTCATCATTGGAAATTTGCACCTTTACATAGTCTCTCTTGGTTCTTATTTTTTCCACCTTCCCCTGCCCTTCCTTCAACCCCTCCAGCCCTATTTACAAAGATTTTGTTTCCATTTTTCCATTCTCTCATATTAATCCCATTCCCTTCTTTCCTTTCCCCTAGCCCTCCCACTTCCCCTTCCCCTTTGCCCCTTTTCTTCCTATTTCACATGACCTATTATACCTTTTAGTCCTTATTTACACTTTCAGTTTCTCACACTAGAGAAAGTATTCGGTATTTACACATGTATGAAAGGACATTTATTTTTTAAGACCAGGTCTTCCTAGATTGCCTAGGGTAGCTTTGAACTCCTGGGCTCAAGTGGTACTCCTACCCCAGCGTCCTAAGTAGCTTGACTACAGATACAGTACATGTCACTGAGCTTGGCTAGGACTTATTTTAGTTGTCTTTCCTGCAGAGACTCTGTGTGTGTGTGTGTGTGAGAGACAGAGAGAGAGAGAGAGAGAGAGAGAGGACATCTCCCCGAGGGATGTAGGAATTTCTGCTCTTTACACACCACCATGTGCTTGGGTGAGAATGGTGTCCAGGCAGGAACGGGGCTCAAATTGCACATTGTGGAAGCTGAGCCCCGGGACCCTCTCCATCTGTGTCCCTATTCGTCCCCTATACCTTGTTGTCTGGGGCTGAGAGGCCCTCCTTCCTCAAGACCCCCTTCCAACGATTAGAGAAGCCAGATGGCCCTGTGCAGCTGTGGTCCTTGCCCTGGGGTCTCTGCAGGTTCTGGCCCCACTAGTTTGCCTCTGGCCAACCAGGCTCCCGGAAGCTTGAGGTCATGCCTAGATGCTTCTGCCAGTGGCCCGCACGTTTGCCCAAAGATGCTGGATGAGATCCCACATGCTCCTTCCTCCCCTCAGCCACTCCCTGCACCAGCACCGAGAGGAGACTTATGATGAAGGGTGAGAGGGTGCAGACAGGTCTGATTCCGAGAATGCAGGGTCTGAGTCCTGGCTGGGTTGACATCCCCTGACCTGGGCTAGTCTGCCATGGGAGCCTGATCTTGATTCAGGATGGCTCTGTGCCCTGCCTGGCCCTTTCTCTGCTCTCAGGTTCCCACTGAAATCAGGTAGGGCCTACATGAGGTGACCTACAGCCAGAGGGGGTGGAGGGGTGGGCTGATCTCCCGAGACCCATGCCTCTAATGCTTATGTGAGTGACACTCACAAAGGCCCAATGAGGCATGAAGGGCAGGGTGTGCTTATAGACCAGGAGCGGGACCTCAGGAGAGGAGTTCCACCTGAGAGCACACGACTTGGGGTGGGGGTGGCACTCATGACAGGGAGCCCAGGGCCTTTCACCACCCTGTGCTCCCAGAGGCACTGCTGAGCGTTCACTATGGTCTGTCCAGGCCCCTGCACCTGAGCTGCATGGAACTCTGGCTTCACCTGCAGTGTGGGCCTCTGCTATCTGGAAAACCTCACTAAGGCTCCAGGCTGACCTCGCACAGGGAGTGTTGTACACCAGGTAGGCAGAGTGGTGGGGGTCAGAGGAACCTTTTGTAGGGTTTCCTGGACTCTTCCGCAGGAGGGCACCTACTTTTGTATTTTATAGAAGTGAAGCGTTTTATCTGCTCAGCAACCACAAACTGAGCCTCGGCTCCCTTTGAATGTGCTCTGGGCTCTTGGGTGAATTGCTTTTCCCTGCTTTGGTCTCCCCCCAGGTTTTGGATCAAGTGGTTGACCACAGTGATTCTGAGAAGATAGGAAGTATCCCTATGGCTGGCCTGACTCACAGGCCTCCCCCAGCTGCAGACCTCCTCTGGCTGGGTGGGCTGGCCTGTGGGGAGTGTCAGCTGGCAGCAGTTCCTACTGAGACACTGAGTCGCCACCCTGGGGACTTGAGGGCAAGCCAGCCTCAGTTTTCCCAGATGTGAAATGGGTATGGGCCTTTTACTGCCATGGGAGGGCCTGGAGGGCTATAATTATGGGAGACACTCATATTTCTCGGAGCCCTCAGATGAGTTGGGTTGTCCCAAGAAAGTTGATGGGTAGGCATGGCTTTCATCTGGTTCAGGGAGGGATGAAATTCCTTTAGAGGACAGCACTATGAGGGTGAGAGGGAGGATGGAATGGCGACTCAGGAAGAGAGTGCCTGGCGCCCTTGGGAAGCCATCTTAGCACACACCAGAGCCTTCTCACAATTCAATCAAGTTGTTGCTTCTGTTCATACCAAAAGGGCCTTTTTAAAACACAATTAGGCTCTGTTTTATTATGTGTGACAGACGAGGCCATTAACCATTCCGACTATTAAATCAGACTTCATTAAAAAAAATGGAAGTAACTGTAAATTGCCTTGGGTCACGATCATTTAGAGCTGAGACATTTCAAAGAAAAACATTAGGGAGCTCAGGACCATGATGAAGTTAATCAATCTGACATCCCAGGCGGGGCGGGTGGGTGTGTGCTCTCCCAGAGCTCGCTCAGCCTCCCCTCCCGCCAAAGGAAGCCACAGAGGCACCGAAAGTAACTCAAAAATCTGGGGGAAAGGGAAATCTCTTTTTCCCAGAGAGACTTTGTTGGGTTTTCTTTCTGAAAAATTACCTAAATATATCAAATGTGATTCAAAGTCATACATAATACATTTTTTGTTTTTGTAGCAAAAAGTTACTTTAGAGCTGTAAGGAGCAGTGCTATGGAAGCATATTGTATTTCTCTTACTTCCCAAAAGAAGCTGGGGGCCTTCTCAAAATTCCTCAGTTTTGAGCAGTTTGTGCTCCTCTGCAAGGCTCCTTGGCGGGAGGCCCGAGGCAGAGGCCCCTCTGTGAGTTTAGGGCCCCTTCTCCTGCGTGGGCTGGGAATGGAGAGGACAGTACAGCCAAGGGGCTGCCTACCAGCCTTGCACCCCTTTTTCACCAGGTCTTGCTGAGCCATGCAGAGCAAACACAATGCTCTTCCAACAGCAGCAGCAGGCCTGGCCTGGGAACAGGTGCTCAGGAGGACTGGGGGTTGGGGCTGTGTCTGGGACTTGTGCTGGCCTTAAGGTGGCACCAGGCACTGTGTGTGGGGTGTGCTCCAGGCTGGCCCAGGCAGGGTGGGCATGGGGGCAGGTCTGGTCCTAACTGGCCGGGAGAGGAGGTATAGATGAGGAGCCTGCCTGGGGCCTTGACACTTGTTGCCCCACCCCCATCCTGTGGATTGAGAGTGCCAAGGCCCTGAGCCCTAACCTGCCTCCCTTCAGGTGTGGCTGCATAGCGCTCGCCTTCCTGCAAGCCTCCCAGGCCAACTCTGGCTGCCAGCTCTGTTCTCAGGCACCCTTGGGCCAACCCAGCCTGCCGCCCTGCCCTGCTAGCCTTGTCTGAAAGCTGCTGAATCAAGTGTCCCTGGCCAGCAGCCCCTTCCCTTCCCCATCTCTCCCCTTCCTACTTTCCTGCTGAACCCTTCTAGATGATTCCTGAGGAGGAAGGCCAATGCCTGTGCTGTCTCTTCAGGAAGGTCCCCACCCACCTCTCTGGCCTCACTCCTGCCTCTGCTCCAAACCTTAGTTAGTGCCCTTACCAAGGCTTCCTCCAGCCACTTTGACCTTGCTGCTTCCTTTTGCCTGAACTGCTTGTTCCTCTCTTCTCCACTCAGGGAAATCCCATTGGAGCAGTAATACCAGCCCTAGGTCACCTCCACCAGGCAGCCCTGCTCAGATCTCCCAGACTTGGTGAGCCCTAGCATCTGCCGTCCCCACTCCCTCCCTCTCTCCCTTTCACTCTCCCATCCTTATTTCCTACCCTCTTTGTGGGTCCTCCCACCCAGGACAATGGGTCCTGGGCACCATCTGTGTCAAACTCTATAATGGAGCTGAGAACTCCATGGTGGACGGGATGAGGTCCTTCCTTCCTGGAATTGCCAAGACAGGACTACACATGTTGCCAGGTGATGATGGTGCTGTGATAGCATCAAGCAGGATGAGGGGACAAGGAGAGATGGGGAGCAGCCAGGGAAGGCCCCTGTGACCCAGGAGTTGGAGCAGGCATGGAAGGAAGTGAGGGGCAGAGCCCAGGTAGAGTGGCATGGAGGGCAGGCAGCACAGGGTTCCTCAGTGCAGCAGCCCCAGGAGCCAGGGTGGGACAGCTTGGGCCTGCCTTGCACCATGGTATCTCAGCTGTAGTTACTGCAGCCTTTCTTTCCTCTGGTGAGGAAAGAAGAGAAAAGGAGGAAAGACACATGCCGGTTTCATACTCAAGAGATTTTCAATCAATTAGGGATAAAAGACATCTTTGCCCATAAAACGGTGTTTTAAAAAACCTTATTTTATATATCTAAATGAATTATTAGGTGGCATTTTAGAATCCATTAATTCTACCTTTCACCTAGGGGGAGAATCAAACCTGTTCAAATCCCCAGAGGTCCTGGTATTTATTCTGATGGTACCCAGGCCACTTTTGACTCATAAATTGTTCTGAATATTGGGCAATCCTTCCTTATTTGCTTTAATCCCAAACTCTATGCCTTTACCAAGCAGTCATGGCTCTCTCCGCTGCTTCTTTTGTTGTCTTTCTAGCAACCACTGTGGAAAGAAATTTATTCTCTCTCTCTTTCTCTGTCTCTCTCTCTCTTTCTCTGTCTCTCTTCATCTCTCTCCTTACCTGGAGGAAATAATCCCACTGTAGTAAATTTAACTTTTATGGTCTGTCTCCCTTCACCAGAAAGTAAGGCACCTGAGGGCAGGGCCATTCCCATATGCTGTGGTTTAGGTATTGGTGTCTTTCCAAAGGCTCATGTGTTGGGAGCTTGGTCCCCTGGGTGGCAGTATTGGGAGGCTTTGGGGACCTTTAAGACATGTGACCTAGCAGGAAGTCATTATGTCACTGGGGCGAGGCCTTGGAAGGGATTCTGAGGAAGGTGGCTTGGCTTCTTGTTTTGAGAAGTGAGTTCTTTCTCCCACCATTATCTTGGTCATGCAGTGACAGCCAAAGAAAGCCCTTGCCAGAGCTGAGCAATGTGATGCCCTTGACCCCCGCCCCCAACGGTGACCTAAATAAAGCCCTTTTCTTTATAAGGTTTGCCCAGCTCAGGTATTTTGTCATAGTAATGAAAAGCTGGTTAATACACCATGCTTATAAAAGTGCTGGCTTGCAAGAAATGCATAGTGAATTAATGAGTATATATTATTCATTCAAGAAAAACTACATTATCTCCCAAAACTCAATAAGTTCTCAAAAGATGGAGATCATTAGCCTACCATGTGGGTGATGATGGGGGCCATGTCTCCTTTGTCTCTGGAGTCCCAGCATGGTGTTTTGCATGGGCATAGTGTCCAACCATAGTGTCGGTCTGTCTGAATGACAGATGGGGCAAATGAGAGCCATTGATACTGTGACAGTGACTGGCAACTTCCCAGCGCAGCATCAGATACAAGAGGCAATGAATATAAGCCTGTAAAATGACAGAATGGATAAATGTGTGGACATAGGAAGAAATGAATGAATTTCTGGACTTGCACAAGGCAGAGTATAGTGACTGTTACCAGGTGACCACTAATGGCCCTGTGCCTGTGGGAAGCTAGACAGAACTGTAGGTTTTGGGTACAGTGCTCTTTGACTCCTCTCTAGCCATCAACAGACCACTGGAGAGCTTCTGCTATTGTTCTCTGGATTGTGCCAGTGCTGAGGGTGCAAAGTGTGTGCTTAGGTAACATTTTTGAGGGCCCAGGCCTGAGGTTTGGAGGGCTCTGGTGTAAGCATGGTTTGAATGTCTATATTATTACCTTGTTGGGGTCAATACTGGATGTTTGACTTTCTACAAAAATGGGCGCTTTTTTTTTCTACAAAAATGTTTTGTTTTGGTAAGAGGTCTAAAATATGAATCTTCAAAAATGTTAAGTCTGGGGCAGCAATATTGAGATTATACTGTCCTGGGAATATGATGGAATCCATTACCTCTGGCCAGGAGGTTGCATGATCTTATTCTTGTAGAAGCAGACAGCCCCATTGGGACTGGTTCCATCTTTGTCCCTGCCACCAGACTGAGGGAGGTGTCCCAGCACTGACAGAGGAAAGGTGGCTCCTTAATACACTCCCCCAGCCCACGGTGCTTCCTGTATGTTGCTCACCAGATGCCCACGTGCCCTGGAGACTACCACTGTTGCCAACTGTTGTGACTTTAATCCTGGCTCTGTTTTTCCTTCCTGGAGACTAGGGACCTTCCTGAGGTTCATCCATACAAAGCTTCTCCTGTGTGCTCCTCGGCCATTTCCTCCAAAGGCTGCTCCCTGGGGAGGAGCGAATCACCAGGCCTGGGCACAGTCCATCGGCTGGGCTGGTGTGGGGGATGGGGCAAGGGGCTGGATGGTTAAGGGTAGGGGTCCCACTGTTGTTTTCTTTGGCCTTCTTCTCGGGGCTCAGCCAAGGCCAAGTTCTGTTCTGGCCTGCAGCATGTCCAAGCACTCACCCGGACTGGCAGGCCCCTCGTGTTCTCTGGCAGTGACCGAGCTTTTCACAGCTTTCTGCCCCAACAGAGGCCACTGTCTTCCCAGGAGGAAGAGGTTTCCTTTTCACACCCTCACGAGCCATTAACAATGCTGGATGCCAGGAGAGGGTGTGCAAGAAATTGCTGTGTGTCCCAGAGTGAGCTGGCATCCTGGGGTCCTGCCTGCCACCACTGGACCCCCTCCTGGACCAGGGATCCCAGTCCCAGATGTGCAGAGTTTTGACCTAGGAGCCAGAGATGAGGATTCCATTCAAAACTCTGCAAACCACATCTCCCTGCCCCCTTGCTTATTTATCTATTAAATGGGGATTGAAAACAAAAATTTAAAAAACAACACCCTGTCTTGTCCACCTCGTGGGGTGGGACTCTGCTACAGTTTGAGTGCACACACCCACATATTTATAAATCTGTGTGGCATTGTGATGAAGATTTAGGGACAGCCCTTGCAAGAGTTAAAGGGAAGTCTTGAGAAAGTCCTGCCTTCCAATAGGCAGAATATTTTTTAAAACTATGTAATCCTGTCTCTGGGGGAGGGGAGCAGTGACTGGGAGGGGACATCAGGGGAGATTTGTGGTCCCGGGAATGTTCTTTTCTAGAATTGGGTGTTGCTTATACAAATATGTTTGCTTTGTGAATTTCTGAAATTTATTAAGCTGGGCACTTAAACAATTTGTCTATTTTCTCTCCATCCATTATAGCTTAATAGTTTACTTAAAATACGTAACATAAGCTGGGCGTGGTGGCCCATGCCTGTAATTCCAGCATTCTGGGAAGCCGAGGCAGGAGGATTACATGTTTGAGCCCAGCCTGAACAACTTGGCAAGACTGATACCCTGTCTCAAAATAAAAATAAAATTAAAATAAAAAGGGCTAGGAATATAGCTCAGTGTAAAGGCCCTGGGATCAATCCCCAGTACTGGAAAAAAAAAAGTCACAGAATTTCTTGTGGTTTTTGCTCAAGAGGGAAGCAGTTAATGTGTTCCTGCCATTTCTCTGTCTCATAGTCCACGCCCGCTTCATAGAGCCGGTCCGGTCCATGGCGTTTGTCACCACTAGGGGAGCCGTGTCAACGCCAATCATCCAGTGGATGGGTTGAGTGAAACCGGCCCCGTCCTCCTTCAGCCTCCTCAAGGTCAACTCCACTGGGCTACTCAGGTAACTGTGAATTTCTTTTCTAGGGGTTAGGAGAATTCTGATAGCTATTAATAGCCAGGATGAAGATTCAACTTATGGCTAGTTTGCACTTCCCCTTAAATATCACTAGTAGAGATACCCTAAAGACCTAGACCATTCAAATAAAACCATGAAAAGATGCTTAACTTCACTGATGAAAAGGTGGGCTGCAAATTAAAACCCTAGCAACATACCATTTCATATGGCAAGGGTTTTTAAAAGGTCTAATAATACCAAGAGTAGTTAGGGATGTGTTGAGTTTGTGCTTATCGAGGTGGAGTATAAATTAGTAGAACTGCTCTCGAGAGAAGTTTGGCAACAGCCAGAAGAGTTGAAGATGCTCCTCTCCCATGGCAGGCATCTCACTTTTACATCTATGCCACAGAGGAGACAGAGGAGAACAAGATGCTTGTTGGTACAATATTCTTCTTGCAAAATCATTTACAACATTAAAAAAAAAGGAAACAACCAGAATATAAATTTAAAAACTGTAGTCTAACCATAAAGCAGTTAAGATGAATGAAGGACAGCCACATGTACCAACCTGGATATATCTCAGGGACATAATGTTGGGTGGAAAAACAATTTGCAGAAGAAACGTCCAATAGGATACCATTTGTATAAAGTTTAAAACATGAAAGTTAATACCATAAAGTGCTTATGGATACTCTCTTAGTATATTTAGTCCTTGGTAAAACATAATTCACAGATAATTTATAAAGAACAGAAGTTTATTTGGCTCACAATTCTGAAGATCAGGAAGTCCAAGGCATATGGCAAATGCCTTCTTGATACATCCCACTGTAGTAAACAGGTGACAGGTGAGCCTGTGCATGTGAGACAGAGACAGTGGTGGGCAAATTCATCCTTTGTCTTAGGGGTCCACTCCCATGACCCTTTTTCTCTAATAGCATCTGATTTGCTCTCTTATTACCTAAGTACTTCTTAAGGGTCCCATCTGTCAAGACAATTACAATGACAAATTTTAACATGAGCTTTGGAGAAGACATTGAAATCAAAGTAGATACAAAAATATGTATTAAAACTACAAAAATCTTGGGCCGGGGATTTAGCTCAGTGGTTCCGGTGCCTGCCTCACAAGCGCAAGGTCCTGAGTTCGATCCCTGGTATCAAAAAAAAAACACTATAAAAATCTGCATGGGAATGATAAACACCAAATTGAGTGCTTTCTCTGGGGGAAGAGAGATGTCAGTGGGAGTGGTATGCAAGGGGCTTCAACTCTGTTGTGGCATCATTTCTTAAAAGTGAAAATCTGAAGCAAATAAGGCTTACTGTTAAACTTCATAAAGCTGGGTTGGGGCAGACTTTTATTTTCTATGTTTATTGGTATGTTTGTCAATCAAATCAATCAAGTAATGAAAAAAGCTACATAGTTCTTCCCAAGGGGAGTGCATGAAGAATTCTAGATGGTGCACCTGTTCTAGTCTTTTCTTCCCAGCATTGGTCCCCTTCTTTCAGGCACTTAGCTTAGAAAATACTGAGGTGCAACAATGGAAAATTCCATCTTTCTCCAGGCCACACCTCTCTCCCCAAGCCTACTCCTCAACACCGAATCATACACTAAGTGCTTTGGTCTGGGTCAGCCTGACCAGCTTCGGCCTGATGCAAGGAAACATGGTCTGTTGGAGTGAGGCTGGCTAGGTCCAAGTGCTGGCTCTGTTACCTGACTGCATGACCTGAGGCACATTTCTCCAGTTCTGAATCACAGAATAGAAGGAACACAGGCAAAGAAGATGCTCCATGAGTCCTGAAGGGTGATCTGGGACAGTTCAGGAGGCCTGTGATCTTAGTCCTATCCAGAGGCAGACCATTTCACAGTGACCAAGCAACAGAAAGTTCAACCCTTGTCCATCTGTCCCACACTACACAGGGGTAGAAATAGAAATGACTGATGTTAAAATGATGTACTCGGAGAAAATCCTCTGCCCAGCTAATCAAGCCAGTGACATTGAAAGCAAATTGGCTGCTGAGCTTTCTGTAGGGTAGGAATGAACCCAAAGCCCTCTCCAGATAGTTGTGGACCAAGAGGCTCTGCCTCTGTAGAAACCCTTCTGGGACTGTCTTTACATCAGGAATTGCAGGGAAACACAGATGCGCACATGGGCTCCCTGCCCAGGCTCCCAGATGGCCAGGAACTCCTTACTTCAATGTTCCTGCCTCTTGGTCTTATCAGAGCCTTGGCCCTCAGATTCTGAAGAGACCATATAACCTCTTACATTCTGTCTGCATCTATGCCTCCAAGTACATTTCCTGTGGTCTTTGATTGCATCAGGCCTGCCAGTGTGGCAGGGATGGGTACTGTTGTGGGCGGAGTTGCATTCTCCCCAAATTTATACTCTGAGATCCTAACTGCCCTGTACCTCAGAATGTGAGGTATTATTTGGAAATTGGGTCACTGCAAGTATATTTGGTTAAGAGAGGTTGGTTTTGTGGGCCCCAAGCCAACATAACTGATGTCCTTATACAGAAGGGGGAGTACTGAGGACCATGGGTTGCTCAAGGCCACATAGCTACTAAGATCACTGAAGAAATCTGGCATCTCTACCAGTGTCACAGGATGGTTTGGACACTTTCTGGAGGGAGTCAGTATTTCTTTATGGGCTTGTTGCGATTTCTTTTTCTTTTCAGTGTGATATGTCACAACTTCTCTTGATGGTCTGTTTTTGACCTTGGTCTAGATGGTGTTTGCAGCAAACAGCACTTTAACTTATCACCTGTAGGAGATCATATAACAGCCAGACTCCTGCCTTGGCCCAGCCAGAAAGGCTGTTTCCTTCAAAGACACTGTCAGCCTGTTGGGTAGTTATAACAAGTTAGGCATGTTTGGCAGCTTAATTTATGGCACCTATGGCATTTTGGCATGGACTTGGCCTTCTGATCCCGGACTCCCTTCTGCCTTGTGTCCTTGAGTGTGGAAGGCTCTAAACTCCTCCCTCTGGGAGCTCTCCTACCCCTCCTTGTGAGGTTCTGGCCAGAATTTACAAGCTGAGAAATGGGGAGTGTGTGGACATGGGAATGATAGTGACCAGCCACCAGAAGGCCTGTGACACAGTCCTATCTCCATTTCTCTGTTTATGGCAGTGTGGCCTTGGCTAAGCTTCTTTTCCACCTGAGACCCAGTTTTCTCACAATGAAGTGAGACAATTGGAAGGGAAGAATAGCTCTTTCCAACCTGGAAGGAAGGGAGAGACTTTTACCAAATGGTAAAAAGTGCCAAGAGTAGGGTTGGTTCACCTGCTATTTTTGCTGGTTTTAAAACCCCACTTTAAGCTCTGGTTTTTGTCCAGAATGAGCCTGAGCAGACTGTCCAAATGTCACACACCTGGCAGCTCAGCTTATGGTCCCAAGACCCTTTGATCAGCGATTTATGTCTCAGGTGAAAAACACAGAAAATGTATTATTAATTCTTTTTTAAAAGAATTCTTTTACTGGTACATTTTAGGTATACAATACATTTACATTTATCATTGGGTGCTTGTACCTGTACATGATGTATTTTGGCTCTTATTTTT
>NW_004624778.1:11237300-11339588 GCF_000247695.1 Heterocephalus glaber | reverse complement strand
TTCCCTTCTTTCCTTTCCCCTTCCCTTCCCACCACCCCTACACCTTTGGACCTTTTCCTATTTCAAATTATCAATTATTCATTTAATTCTTAATTAGTACAATTAATTGGCAAAGAACTCTTAAAACAGAAATCTCCAGGGGTGATAATTATTAAGAATTGTCTTTGGTTTTTCAAAGATGGAACCCCTGGGACAGGTTCCCCAGCCTACCTGCTGCTTCAGAAGAGCTATGTCCTTTGCCTTACACTGGGGTGGTGCCACCAGTCTCAGTGATCCAGGTAGATGGTAACCCAATGTCTGTGATTGGCCTGCCTCCCTTGGTCTTTGGGGGGTGTAACCTGAAAGATGTATTCTTGTTCCTGGCTCCTTGTCTCTCAGGCTCTTCCTGCTTTCTCTTGGCTTCCTCCTGCCATGAGGAGAGCAGTTTTCCTCCCATGTGACCTTCCACCGTGATCTCTCTGCCTTGGAGCCAGCTGTCCATGAACTGAGAACTCGGAAACTGTGAGCAAAAATAAACCTTTCCTTCTTTCAGTTGTATATATTAGATACTTTGTCCCAGCAACAAAAAAACTCACTAATACAGATGTGAAAATGCTGGCACATCAGGATAGAGTCATTACAGCCAGACTCGTAGAAAGGATGTATGTTGTTGGCATTGTTGTGTTGGGTCCAGTGAGTAAGAGGCACAAGGAGTGGACTGTGGATGACCATCACAGCTGCCAAGAGGCAGAGCAGGAAGTGGGCCTGAGTCTGACTGGTTTCCCAAGCAATGCTCTCTTGTCTGTGACAATGTCATGCCTTGCCACAGCCCACCTGGCTTTAGGACCTGGACTCAGAGGGCAGGGCAGCCTTTAAAGGGCCTAATAACATGTTGCATTGGGGTGGGAAAGAGAAGTGCTTTCCCCCGTGGAAGGAACATTGTTGAGACTCCTTGACCTTGATGGGGCAAGGTCAGCTCCAGAGGCAGGAAAAGAGGTCCACGGAAGATCTAGGCTTGGCCACATTCACATGGTCTCTCTAAGGTAAATCCTGAAGGTCCACAGGTGTGGCATGAAATTACAGAGATTGCTCTTGTCTACCCATTTCCCTCTTCTCCTCTAGTGACAGAATTCATTTTGTATTTTTAAAAGAGAGGCATTTGGGTTCCCAGTGTGAAGCCTGCATTTCCTAGCCTGTCCAGCATGTGACTAAACTCAATGGGAATGGAAGCAAAGGTGAGAAAGCATATGTAGAGGGAAAGAATGGTCCTTTTGCTTCCCCTTTTCTATTTGCTGCTTTCTGGAAAGCCAACATGATGGGTAGAACCTCTTCACGACACTATGGTGTCTTGTCACACTAGGATAGTGTCACACTATCCCTGAGGCACCTGTTACCAGATCTTTGTGGGATGTAGAAATAAGTTTCTATTTTGTTTAGACTTCTGTTCCTTTGGAGTTTCTGTCCTCTAATCCTAAATTACAAGGAAGTCTTTGTTCCTTTTTTCAGTTTTCTTGCATTTCTGATTACCTTTGATTCTGGTCTGCCATGAACTCCTCTCTTATAGTTTGTTGAATCTCCTCTGTTTTAGCAAAAAGAGAGCTGGACTTACTCTCAGAGCCTTTGGCAGGCAACAGCATCTGACTGTAATTTATCGACATTGTTTTGTTTCTATGGTATTTATTTTTAGGTTACCATTTACTTAAAGTAAATGATACAGCTTTTCCATTTACAGTAGTGACATGAGGTCACTTTCCTTTTTAAATAATTTGCTTAAGCAAAAACAATTGAGTCGATTTAAAAGATATTAAGTGACTAAGAGTACAGGTTATGTCAGCCATGGCCAACATCAAGGGGGTGGCTGGAAGATGACTCAAGTTTGGGAAACAAGGCTATAGATTGTGCTACTTCAGAAAGAATTATCTAAAGATTTGTTCCTCCAATACTGTATTTATGGTTCTTGTTTTTGATGATTCAAAGTATTCTTGTAATGGGGCTTCCTAATTCCTCAAGGCAGTAATTCAGTAAAGATTCCCATAGGTCAAGTGTAACAGTTAAAGAGCATGGGGTCGGAAGCCAGTCTTCCTGGCTTTGATTTTTGGCTCCTCCAATTACTTGCTGTCTGACCTGGGGCAATTTCTTGCACCCTCTCTGTGCCCAGCAACTCCTCTTTATTTGTTTTGTTTTGTTTTTGTTTTGGAACCGGGGATAGAACTTGGGTCTTTCCGCTTGTGAGGCAGGTGGTGGAACCATTGAGCTAAATCCCGGGCCCCTGCAGCTCCTCTTTAAAATGGAGTTGATGATGTTGCTGGGACAATTAAATGACAGGTTGTACCTAAAGTACTGAGCAATGTCTGGCATACATTAAGTGTGCAATAAATGCCGGCTCTTACTGCTGAGGTTATGTCTGACTTGAACACACCACCAAATCAGTTGAGAGCTTTATGCTGAGTCCAGTGGGGTAGAATAACTATCTCAGTGCTTAAAGAGTTGCACATCTTATAGGGAAGGTGCAGTACATTCGATGACATGGATTTAAACTGGGTGTGGTGGCATATGCCTATAATCTCAGCACTTGGGAGGCTGAGGCAAGAGGATCACTGCAAGTTTGAGGCCAGCCTGGGTAGTGAGTTCAAGGCCAGACTGAACTACATAGTGAGACTCTGTCTCAAAAACAAAAAAACAAAAAAACCAGACTTCAAACGGATACACATACAAATGATCAAGGGTGGTCTTGGCAGTTGCCAAAAGGTTGAAGATGGAAATTTTCCCATGTCAGGCAGCCTGAATTGCCATTCAGTCCGCTGATCATTCTCAAACGGAAAAACAATCAGGGAAGTTCAACTTGGAGATGAACACAATGCTGGAATGCTCATATAAGAACTTTGAAGCCACTTTTATAATCATACTCAATGAGGTAAAGAAAAATGCATTCATATGATTGAAAATGAGGAAATCTCAACAGAGAAACAAAATATGAAAAATAGGAAATTTCTAGAACCAAGAAATGTCATAGCTGAACTAAAAAAAATGGGTTTAATAACCATCTGGGCCTAATGATAATATGGAGATGGTACAGAAAAAAAAAAGAATCAGTGAGTACAAGGTACATCAACAAAAATGATCTAATCTGAAGAAGAAAGACCAAAACAAATGGTTTAAAAAAATGAACAAATCCTACAAAACCTATAGGACAACGTCAAAAGATCTAATATACAAGTTCTTGGAGGAAGAGGAGAGAAGGAATGGAGCAGAAAAAGTAAGTGAAGAAATAATGGTTGAAAATGTCCAGAATCTATAAAAGACCTAAATGTGTAGATTCAAAAAAAGGCAGAGTGCCTCCTATAGAATAAACATAACCCCTTAATCCATATCTGGGCACATTATAGTTAAGACACTGAAAACCAAAGATAAAGAGAAAATTTGGATGCATCCAAAGAAAACCAACACATGGTATACAGGGTAACAACAATTTTAATCTCCACAGAATTTTTCTTTTCTTAATTTCTTTTTTTGAGAGAAGGTCTCATTATGTAGTTAAGGCTGGCCTAGAACTTACTATGTAGAGTCCAGACTGGCCTCAAACTTTTGACGATCCACCTGCCTCAAGCTTGAAGGTGCTAGGATTACAGATGTGTGCCACCGTGTCCAGCTCACAGACTTCTTTTAAGAAAGCAAGGAGACCAGAAAATGGTGGAACAATATTTTTAAAGTACAACAAAACAAAACAAAACAACTACAATGAAAGTGTCAATCCCAAATTCCATGTTCAGAAAAAGAAAGTTTGTGTGTGTGTGTGTGTGTGTGTGTGTGTAAAAACCATATGTATATGTAGTTTTTGCATTTTCAACAGACTTTCACTGGAAGGAAGACAAAAGAAAAAAAGTTCTTCAAGGTGAAAAGAAATTATATAGGAGGGAAACTTGGACCTTTTGGAAGGTATAGGAATATCGGTAATGATAAATATCTGGGTAAATCCATAAGATTATTTTTTCCCTCTCAATTTGTAAAAAATACATGACTATTTTAAAAAGGGATTATAGCATTTCTTGTAGGGTGCAATATATGCAACATATAATGTGTCATATAACAGGCGTCTACAACATAAAGAGCACTGTGGGCAGGGTAGAGTGAGGGATACACAGACCTCCATGGTTTTACACCATCTAAATTTTGTGTGAAAGGAACAGTATTAACTTTCTGAAAAACTAAGCGTACCTTCTGGAATCCCTAGAGCAGCCTCTGTGGTGTCACTTGCCTGTAATCTCACCTCTCTGAGATGAGGCAGGGAGATCACAAGTTGGAGTCCCAGCCTGAGCAACTTAGCAGCCCAGCAAGACCCTATCTCAAAATTAAAAAAAAAAACACCCATAAATAAATAAATAAGGTCTGTGTGAAGGCCCTGGGTTGAAGTCCCAGTATGGCCAATAAGAGGGTGCTGTGGGCAGGGTAGTGGAACTATATGGTTGTACAGTATCTACATTTCGTGTGAAGGGGAACCATGTTAACTTTATGACTATAAACAATGCAAATATGAACCTCTATAATAAAACACTCTAGCTTACAAGCCCAGAGCTATCTTAAAATGTAATTCTCAAATATGCATTGTATTAGTCAGCTATCCCCATTGCTGGGACAAAATACCCGACACCCACAATTTAAAGGAGGAGAGGTTTATTTTGGCTCATGGCTTCTGTCCACGGCTAACTGGCTCCAAGGCCGAAGCATCATGGTGGAAGGGCATGTTTGAGGAAAGCTGCTCACCTCATGGCACCTGGGAAGCAGAAAGCAGGCCAAGAACTGAGAAGAAGGGGTCAGGGACCAGATACAGCTCTCAAGGTCACGGCCCTGTGAGCCACTTCTTCCAGCAAGGCCTCACTTCCTAATAGCTCTTTGAGCTGTGAGTGTTGGTGCCCTCATGATCCAGTCACTTCTCCAGGAGACTCTTAATCCAGCCAAGTTGATAATCAAGATTAATCATCATATAAAAAAAGATTAATCATCATATGATTGAACAGTCCAAAGGATGCAGGAAAATGGGAACAGAGAAACCAAAAACCGGAAGGGCCAGACAGACAACAAAGAATAAAACGGTAGACATAATTCCATCTATATCAATAATTACATTACATGTTGATGGACTAATCACTCTCATTAATCAATAGTTACCTCCATGGTTATTACCATCATTATCATTTGTGCTATGGATTGCATGGAAGCGGGGTTATCTTTGATCCAATCCATCTTTTAGACTATTGTCAGCCCCTGAGCATTTAGGGTTTGGCTTTGGGTTGTTTATCACTTCTGGAAAAACTGTTTTTATTGCCCAGAGGGTAGGCACAATGCCCCGAAAGAGGCCACCTGTCTGCTCTTTCTGTCCCTACTGAGTGCCCAGGCTTTAGTCCACCTTGGTTGCTTAGAGCAGCATAGAATCAGCACTAGAGAGGGCCCAGCAATCACAGTATCCATCCTGACCCATCCTCAGTTTCCCTGGAACAGAGAAATCTCTCATCTGAAATTGATTTTAAAGGTAATTAACACGCACAGTATATATTTTAAAATTCTGTACAAAAAGATTTGCAGTGAAAAGTCAGCCTCCCTCTTATCCTTGGTCCTTGAATCAATTAGCAGGAAGGGTTTTGCTTTCTGCCTGAGCCATCTCTCCAGAGGTGGGTGGGCCAGAGACACGGCGGCAGGCACAGTGGGTTTTATGTTCTCTTCCACTCAAGCAGATGTCTGCTTCATGTTCTTTTTTTAGCATTTAAAACCACCTTCCTGGAATCTATGTCCTCATCATGGGCAAGTGATAGTATTCCAGAAAGCTTGTTTTTATGGAGGAAAATCCAGCTAAGCATGGTGAACTGGTCCTGCCAGCTGTATAAAATACAGAATTTGCATGAAGAGGAAAGTCCTTTATAACTAGGAGCTAGCTGAAGGGGTGTGGGTGGGGAGTGCACTAGAAATAGTTCCTGCTGGTTAAATTTAGGGATTGGAAATAAAAAGTCATCAGTGAAACACTATTTGATACTCAAAAGGTTTGAGATTTTTGTTTCTCTTTAAAGGACAGGAAATAGAATGGGCAAAAAAAGGGTCCTGGGCTATGAGATCTGATAGAATTGTTTTTCATTCTTGTTCTGCCAACAATACCTGCGACGAGTCACTAAATCTCACTAAGGCTCAGTTTTACCATCTATAAAGTGATCTCGGCACAGAGAACATATTTAACAAATATGGAATTCTTTCCAATCTCAGTGAATGTGTGTTTTATTTATGTAATATTTCACTACAAACCATCCCAAATTTTAGTGCATTAAAATAACAAAACATTCATTTTTCTCAGAAGTTACAACTTCTCATACACCTCTGGGGGCCTCTTGCCCTGTCTAATCTTCCCCTTGAACAGGGGTCTGAATGGCATGACTTGTTTCTAATGAACAGAATATGGCAAAGGTGACAGGATGTCCCTTGTGTGGTTAGGCAGTGAAAAGCGGGGACTATGGTCTTGCTGCTATTTTCACTTTCTTGCCTTCTCGGGTTGCATGAACTAAGTTGCTGTGTTGCAGAGGGGACGAAGAGACAAGGAGCTGAAAGCCAGAATACAGAGAGCCCAGGAAAATGAATCCCACTAGCAGGCCTGTGTCTTGGGCTTGGGAGAGTAGACTTCCTCAGTCACCTTGAGAGGGAACAAAAGCCCCAGCCAACATGTCCGCTGCAGCCTGAGAAAGACCCTGACACAGAGGATCTGCTCAGCCAGGCCTACACTCCTCACAGAGGCTGAGAGAAAATAAATGTGGTCTCAAGCCAGTCAGTCGTGGGGCATTTGTTACAGCATAGATAATTAACATTCAGGAACCTGCAGTTTGGGAAGAGCTCAGAAGGATAGCTCACCTCTGTTCCACTAGTTGGCTGGGATGAGAGTGGAGGCTGAGGGCTGAGGTCATAAGCAGGTTTGGCACTCTGCCTCTTCCAGGTCTGGCTGTGATTATTGGTGGTGGGCTGAGACCCTAGCGGGGCAGTTGGCTCGCAGACGCATGTGTGGCCTCTTCATGAGACCCGGGCCTCCTTATAACATGGAGGTGAGTCCCAGGGTCAGGGGTGTGGGGAGGGTCAGGGGGAAGTTACATCACCTTTTCTAACCTAGCATCATAGCATCAAAACCCACACAATATCACTTCTCCTAGATTCTATTCATTAGAAGAAAAGTCCCTAATGCTGAGCTGTACTCAAGGGGAGGGAAAATAGACTCTGCCTTTTGTAAGGAGATTGTGCAAGAATTTGGAAGATTGTATGCAATCAGAAATATCACTGCAGCTATTTTTAGAACATGCAACCTGCCACACTTGGGGAACCCAGGCTTCCTGCTCTTATCAGGTATCGCCTCTTTGTCATTATTTGACTTAACTCTAGTTGCACCCTCCTCCTTTTAAGGGATAGGGGACGTAGGAAAGGAAAAAATTGAGGAAAATCCTTTTCCTAACGTAGAATCAGCCAGCCATAGGCCTTAGGCTCCACCTGTCTTAGGAGTTAGGTTGACCTTTATTGTCTTTGAAGACACAGTCTCTATGATGCCCACAAAATATTTGGGTAACTCATAATTTTGACAAGGGGGATGCCCTGAAGCTGACTATTGCTCACTGACTCCCTGAGAAGTAAGTCTCTTGCTTGGTGACTTATCAGCTGTCTGCATGAGCAAATCTACAAAGGTGGCATTTCTGAGAATTGTCTGGAATTCTTTTCTTGGGCAAGAGAGAGAAATAAAGTATGTATGTGTGGGGGAGAGAAATAAACAGAGGGGAGACAGCCAGATTAGAGGGATCAAACATACACCCAGATAGATGAGTGGAACACAAATATGAAAAAGAGGAAAAGGCTAGAAACCATGAAGTATAAGAGTAATGACCCAACTCCAATCAAAATAAGGAAGCAGGATGTCACCCTGTTTTCCAAAAACAGCTTTATTGGAATAAAATTCACATGCTGTACAACTCACCCATCTCACGTGTGCAATTTAATGGTCTTTAGTGTGTTCAGAGTTGTGCAGCTACCACCACAATTAATTTAAAAATATTTTCACTGCCCTAAAAAGAAACCTGTGTACCCCTTAGCATGGATACTAGTAGCAATGGCCACTCATCCTCCTCCACCCTCCCTGCCCTGGCAAGCATGAATCTACCTTCTGTCTCTACAGATTTGCCTGTTTTGTGCACTTCATATAATCAAACTCATACAATATGTGGTCATTTGTGACTAGCTTCTTCCATTTAGTATTACATTTTCAAGATTCATTCATGCTTTAGTACATATCAATGCTTCAGTCCTTTTTATTGTTGAACAACAATCTGTTGCAAGACCATATACCACATTTTGTTTACCCATTCATCAGTTGATGGCCATTTGGATTGCTTCCATTTTTAGCTCTTATGAATAATGTTGATATGACTATTCATGTGAATATCTGTTTTCATTTCTCTTGGATATATATTTAGTCGTACAATTGCTGGGTCATATACTGACTATGCTTAACATTTTGAGGATCTGAAAAATTGTTTTCCAAAGTGGTAGCACAATTTTACATTCCCACTAACATGTTTGAAGGTTTCAATCTCTTTAATCTCTGTCATTCTATCTCACTGGGGTTTTGATTTCCACTTCCTGATAACTAATGACATTAGACATCTTTTCATGTGCTAACTGGCTATTTATAAATATATACATTTCTCACCAGGCATGATGGCATACGTCTGTAATCCCAGCACTCGGGGAGGCTGAGGCAGGAGGATCACTGCAAGTTTGAGGCCAGCCTGGGCTACATAGTGAGTTCCAGGCCATCCTAGAATACACAGTGAGACTGTGTCTCAAAAAAAACAAAAACAAAAACAAAGTTATATAAATTTATTTTTTGCAGAAGGATCTGTTAAGATCCTTTCCCCATTTTAAAATTGGGTTCACATTTAATTGTTAAGTTGTAAGAGTTCTTTATGTGTTCTAGACACAAATCTCTTAACTGATATATGATTTGCAAATACCTTCTATGGATTGTATGCTCACTTTACTGATGCCATTGTTTGCATCATAAATTTTGTAATTTTGACATAGTTCATTTAACCTATTTTTTTCTTCTGTTACTTGTGCTTTTGATGTCACATCTAGGAAGGTTTTGCTTAACCCAAGTTCATGAAGACTTACTCCTGAATTGTTCTAAAATTTTGGTTGTTTCAGCTCTTAGAGTTAGGTCTTTGATCCATTTTGAGCTGACTCTTGTGTATAGCATAAGGAATGGGTCCAACTTCATCCTCATGAATGTGCCTGTCCATAAAGCTGTTTTCTAAACCTTGGCTTCTCACTGAATTATTTGGGAGCTTTACAACCACCCACGACATAGTTCTCCTCCCTAATATTCTGATTTAATTGGCCTTTGGTAGGTCTGAGCATAGGCATCCCCCCCCCACCCCAGATATTTCAAGTAGTTCTACTGTGTAGCCAGGATCATTAACTCCCAAGCCATAGGTATGGACATCCAGGCAGTGACTGATTCCTTGGGGCCACCTGGTGGTGCTGGGGTGCACAGCAACTTTTGGGCACTAGGGAAATCCCTGGGTCCACTTCCTGACCAGAGTTCTAGGAAAAGGATATGAAAGGGGTTCTAGAATCTGTGAAACTACCTTCTCTTGAAAGTGGGGAGAGCAGACCTGGTTCAAATCTGAAAGGGACTTGACTGTTCAGGTTCCTGTTCTCCATTCACTGTGCACTTGGCTTCTTCAGAGCCCCTTTGGGAGGCTGTGCAGGAATCTGGAGTCAAAAACTGGATGAGCCCAGGTCTGGTCTGGGTAGAAGGTGTGATAAGGGCAGAGCAGAGTGGGAACCAGAGGTCACCATCCCAGCAGCTGTTCCATGTGCCCTTTGTGAGGTTAGAAGGTGGCTGCTTTAGGACAGCCCAAAGGAAGGTCCCAGTTCTAGCAGCAGAGTGTAAAGCAGTGGGACTCAGCATCCTAGTAGGATTGGGAGGTTGAACATATAATGGGAACCAAGGAATGCCTGGGCACTGGGTGACAGAACCATTAAATATTACAGAGAGAAGGTCAGGCCAAAGCTGGGAGCGTGGCATTACAGGGCTGCTTGCTCAGCTTGGATTCTACTTCCTCTGACCAGCATTCCTAATGGGACTCTGACTCTGGGAACCTTTTCCCAGCTTCCTCCCTTGTATGCAGAATTCACACACTTGTTGCTTTGAACATTATTGCATTTTCTACTTGTTTGTCTGTTGGCTCTGAGCATCTGGGGGTGAGATCCCATTTGTTGTATTTTGCTTTGTTAACTCAAACTGGACATGGGCAATATTTACCAAAGCATGTACTAAAAAAGAAAATGATGCTATCACATTGTTTCCTGGACAGAGGCAGATTGTGGGGAAGTTTCTTACCTGGACAAGAATTCAGAGATCTATAGAGGGAGACAGACATTTGTCAGCTTTCCTGGAAAGACAAAAATGAACAAAGATCCCTGAGGGCCCAGCATGAGCGGGTCTCCCGGCTGCCACGGTCACCAGTGGTTCTGTGTCTCTGTTGAGCGGTCTCAGTGGAGTCATGACTCTTCAGGTGCTCTGGGCTGGTGTTTGTAACGTCCATGGGAATTTTGCTGTGTGTGTGTATGTGTGTGTGTGTGTGTGTGTGTGTGTGGCGGGGAGGAGGGGGCCTTTTTCTCATGGTTGCAGTCATTTACTTTTTCTCTAAGTCAAGAAAACAGTGAACTAGCAGGCTTTCAATACATTCTAAATACCTATTGAATCTTAAATACATTTAAAAGAATATATATGCATATACAAAGAGATAGAAACAATACAATACAATGAATATACATCTACTGTGGATCAAGCTGAAGAAATTGTTTTTATAGAGTACATTTTTATCATTACTTCAAAATAGTACCACTGTAATATTTTACTGTAATAATTTGGAAGACTCCTGGGTATTCCTTCCCCTCCTCCAGAGGTTAGCATTACCTTAAACTTTGTATTTGCTTTTCCTTTCTTTCTCCTTAATTTATCACATATATATGATCAGAAACAATGTATTATTTAGTTGTGAATGTTTCTGAAATTTATTCAAGAGGAATCATAGTTCATGAATTCTTTTGTGGTTGATTTTTAAAGATAGCTAGTAGCTAGATTACTTAAAAATTCAGTTTTACAAACTATCTTTTTAACTGGAATGTTAATTAATTTGTGGTTGTTTATTGTGGCTGCTAACTTTGGGTTTATTTTATGATATTATTTTGTGTTTTCTACCTGACTCATTTTCCTAATTTTTAATCTTCTTTTATACTGCTGACTCTCATTATTTCCTATAACTCTATTAAGTTGGAATTATGTCTTAGTTCAGTCCTTTTATTGATTACCCCAGAAACTTCAAGCTTAGTCAATCTAATATAATTAAAAGCTAATTGGTGTCTTTGTTCTCCTGTGTTATCTATCTCATAGATAACACTTTAATCGTGCCCTGTCTGACTTAGTGTGGCAGAAACTCCTCAACCCTCTAGACTCTTAAGTGGGGATTGTGACTTGTACCTAAGCCATGGGATATGGCAAATGTGATGGGATGACACTCCCATTGTGGCTCTTCATATGGGACTGTGGCTTACCAGGCCAAAGAGACTTTCATGTTAGCCTTTTAAAAAAATAAATTTCATTTTGTGTATTTGGAGTGGACAACATGACATTATATAGGAAACACATGGTGAAATGGTGAAGCAGATTAATACATCCAGTATAATGCATAGTTACTGTACTCTTGCCGGGGGGGGGTCTGCTAGTCTTAAAGAAAAAATACCACATGAGAACATCTTTGGAGAGGGCATGTGGCAGGGTAACCTGCATATATTGAAAACTCATTAGAAAATGAGGACCTCAGTCCTACAGCTGTAAGAAGATGAGTTCTGTTTATGTAGCTCTGTGTAACTTTAGTATCTTCGTAGATTTGTATAACTACCATAAAAATCAAGGCTCAAAATTATCCCATCACCTTCTGCAGCCCGCTTTGGGGACTCTAAGTTTTCAACCATTAGGTTTCTTGAAGTTTTCCAAAACGTTATTGATTGTCTTGTATTTTGTTTGGATTCTTTTCTCCCTCATATATTTCTTTTCTTTTTTTTGAGACAGCTTTGTACTGCAGGCTGGCCTTGAACTCACTGTGTAGCCCAGGCTGGCCTTGAACTCATGGCAGTCCTCCTGCCTCAGCCTCCCCAGTCTTGGGATTATAGGCATGCACCACCATACCTTGCTCCCCATATATTTCACTTCAGATAGTGACTATTGCTATAGCTTTAAGTTTACTCCTTTTTTTTTTCCCTGAGGCTAATCTGCCATTAATCCCATCTAGTGCAAGATTTCATCTCAGATGCCTTCTTCATTTCTGGAAAACCAGATATCATTTTAAATTCTGGAAATTCAATTTGGCCTCTGTAAATGTCTCCTGTGTATTGACTTAAGTTTTTAAACATTGACAGTACAGTTGTAGCAACTGTTTTAGTGCCTTTGTTTGCTAGTTCTATGGCATTTGGTGGTCATTTTCAACTTGTTGGATGTTCTCATCTTTAGAGGTTGTACTTTTCTGCTTCTTAGCAAGCCCAGCAATCTTTGATTGAATACCAGACATTGTGACTCTTACATTTTACATGCTTGATAGTTTGTATTCCTGAACGGCATTACCTTTGATGTAGTTAGTTAGTTGGAAACAGATTGATTCTTTGAGTCCTGCTTTTAAGGTTTGTCATCCAGGACCAGAGAACCATTTCGTTCAGGGTTAAATATTCCCCATGACTGATGCAAGGTCCTTCTGAGTTACTCAGATGTCCCATTCATCATGATATTTTCCACTCTAGCTGGTGGAAACAGGCACTTTTGATTCTCATCATCTCACATGGGTAGTTTTCTCAAATGCATGTATTTATTTGCTCTATGCTGACTGCTCATAAAGAAAACCTCTGCCCTTCCTTGGAGTTCTTTCTCTGAGTAGTTTTCTACTTCCTGGTTTTCTGCCCTGCAAATTCTCGTTGGCTGAACCTCTCTGAACTCACAGGCAGGACTCTGCTTGGCCTGGGTTCACCTTCTCTACTCTGCAGCTTGGGAACTCTCTTGAAGCAGTAAATGGGGACAATCACAGGGCCTTTCTCTTTTGTTTCCACCCTCAAGGACTACTATCTTTTGTTGCCTGATATCTAATGCCTTCAAAACTATCGTTTCATATTATATATATTTTAAAATTCTTTCAAGTGGGGAGTAACTCCTTCTATTTAGTCTCAGATAGAAGCAGAATCCCCAGGAGGCATTTTTATACAAAAACCTTTGACTTATGCTGTTGCCATTGACTTTATTTCTATTTACTAAGTATAAGTGTCATTATTGTTGTTTTGTACAATGAAAATTTATTTCTATTTTTGTTTTACTGAAAAACTTGAAAACAAACTTCCTGAATTTCTGAGCTCCTATGCAATATAATTTTCCTTCTGTCTAAAAAACACTCTTCAGTATTTCCCTTAGTGTTGGATCTGCTCTGATGAATTTCTCTTTTTATATGTCTGAATATATTTTCATTTTACTTTATTCTTTTTTTTTTTTGGTGCCGGCGATCGAACTCAGGACCTTGCGCTTGTGAGGGAGGCACCAGAACCACTGAGCTAAATCCCTGGCCCCTATTTTACTTTATTCTTGAAGGATATTTTTGCTGGGTATAGAATTCTAGGTTAGCAGTTGTTTTCCTCTGGGCCCTTAGAAGATATCTTCCTATAGTCTTTTTTCTATTAAGAGAGTTTTTAAAGATAATCTCCCTTTTCTTTTTGGCTACTTTTTAAAAAACATTTTATCCATACATTTATTTTTCACTAGTTTAACTGTGTGGCTTTAGATCTTTTGTTGGTTTTGGAAAAGTCTCAATTATTGCTTTTTCAAAGATTGCTTGGGTTCCACTCTCTTTTTCTCTGAGATTCTAGTTGAATGTACGTTTGACTTTCTCAAACATCCTTATATTATTTCTCTTACATACTTAATATGTTTTCCATTCTCTCTGTCTCTCCATGATTCATTCTGTCTTTTTTGGTGATTTTTGTTTCCTTTTATCAATTTTTTCTGCCTTTGTCAAATCATTTAAAAGTTATTAGTTAAATTCATAATTTTGGTTATTGTATGTTATTTCTAGAATTTACATTTTATAAGCTTTAGAATATTTTTCTGCATTCTTTCCTGAAATTCTAAATCTTGTTTTTATTTCATTGGATAATAAAGACATGCTCATCTTTTCCTCATGGTTAACTGGTAAGTGTGTTCCCCACACACTGCACTTACACCGTCAATGTTGTGAGCATAAGGTATACTGAACATAAATTCAGTGTTTTACTTTAGTTGTTAGTTTTGGATTATCATTCTAAAGTTTCCAAATCTCTTTCCACCTTGACTTGGCTCATGATTTTATGAAGAAGTCAAGGCATCAAGAGAAACTATGAAAAGTAAGTTTAGCATGAAATCCAGAGATGGTACCACCATGGCAATAAATCCATGATCTGTAAATTCAGGAAATAAGAGAAATTTCCTGCCATCGAGGAGCTTACCATCTATCTGGGGAGGCAAAAGGCACGCAAATGAAATGATTAGTAGGACATATTAAAAATATGCAGTTTGAGGCTGATGGTGAGGAAGAGGTTAGAATGTACTTCACCTTTTAGATAGAGTCTGTATGAGATGGAATAGTTTTGAAAGGCTTCATGGTTAGTGTTGTCAGGCCTAAGACAAAGGATCTTGTAATACAATGGGTTATTTTTTTTTAAAAGTTCATTCATCTATCCACACAACAAACTTCTTCTTCTCTTTTTCTTTCTGTGTTTTTTAAATGTGTGTGCGTGTGTGTGTGTGTGTGTGTGTGTGTGTGTGTGCGCTGGAGATTGATACCAGGGCCTTGTCCACTGAGTTCCATCCCCAGCCCTCAACAAACACTCTTGTACATTACTCTGTCTCAAGCACTGAGTACTGTGAGAACCAGAGAGTCTGGCTTCTGTTCTTAGGACCCTTATATTCCAGACACTTCAGATTCTAGACCAGAATCTGGGGTAGGAAAAAGGCAGGGAGAGGATCACAGAGTCTTATCCTGAGAGGACTGAGATTAGGCCTGTGACCTGATCATGATCTGCTGTTTGATTTTGAACACTTGGACCTTTTAGGGTGGGTTGGGATCCTGAGGTTTTCTTTGGTTGTTGTTGTTTGTAGGCTTGGGGATTGAACCCAGAACCTCAAGCATGCTAGGCAGTTGTTCTACTACTGGTCCACATCCCCAAACCATTGGGATCCTGGAGATTTTTATTTGCTGGGGACAAAGTACTAACAAATGGCTCTCTCCCTCCTCTTCTGGATTTGATGTGGTGTCAGAGTGGGAATCAGAAGCCCACAACCTCTTCTTTCTGAACTGTGAGCTAGTTTGTGATTTTTACATAAGTGACCATCTATTTCTATTCTTGCATCCTTAAAGTCTGGCACGTTGGAGGTGGTAGTACTGTTTACTGATGAAAGATGCTACCTCAAGGATCATAGGCTGAGATCCCTACCTTTAAGTACTTTGTTTTAAGTCTGATTATAGATAAGCCTAAAGAGGGTATTGACTTGCTCCTGACCACAGAGTCTACCCAGTTCTTACCTTTTCCATTATGTGCTCTGTCATAATTCCAGTTCATAGTTGAGTTGACCTTTTCTTGAATTTCTTCAACACTTAGCCTGAATTAAGCACTTTTCACTTCAACAACAACAACAACAATAATGATAATAACAATCATTTCAAAATCCCCTTATTGCCTAACAAGCACTGTGATAAGTGTTTTTAATACTTCCAACCAGTTCATTGTTGCAAGAGGCAACAATGACAATGAGAGAGACTTTAATTATTCTCATGTTACAAAAGAGAAATATGAGGCTCACAGAGGGTAAATAATGTGCCCAGGATAGCACAGCTAGTAAGTGGTAGAGTCAAAATTTGAACCCTGGATGATGTGATTAGAAGTTTGTGCCCAAGAGCATTATGCAATCCTGTTTCTGTCGCACTACGTTAGACTCAGTGTCCCACTGGAAAGCAAGTGATCCAGGTGCAGAGGACATGTCTTGGGGTTTTATCTGTGATCTTCTGCCCACCTGATGTAGAGAGACATGACGCCCTGTATGTTTGATGCTCAGTGAAGACTTCCTCTCACCTTGAAATTTCACGATTGGCCCTGTCAGGCCTCAGACGGCCACTAGGTGGTGCTACATCCCAGGGAGTGGACAGCGCTGGCTACTAAGCCCACCAGAGGGAAGCTTGGGGCGGCTCCCCACAGTAGGAGAGGAGTGTGGTTCATGCAGAAAAGGAAAGGCTGGGCCTCATAGAGACAAATCCACGCCTGAAAGTAAAAGGACTAGAGAGAAGCTGCCACCCCCATTTGTGTCTGATGCAGGTTCCCAGAAAACCTGGCAGTCAGAAAAAATGGGTTGGCCCAGGGCAGAGGGGCCAGGGTGGGGGTCTGCAGCCCTCAGCGGTGGATGGAGCAATTCAGGGCCACAGTCATAGAAAACAGCCTGTTGGACTCTTGGTGGGGAGAGACTGGCCTTACTCTCTGCCAAGGACCATGGAATGCAAATGGTCAACAGCATGTGGATTCCAGTCCTGTCCTGATGTGGCCACTGCTGAGTGTCAGGGGAGCACTGTGCAGGACCCCTCCGCCCCCCTTCCCCTGCCACTGGCTCTCTTCCCCCTCCCCACTCCTCCCCACTCCTCCCCACACATGCTGCTCTCTGGCCTGGCCATGTTCTGGCGGAGAAGCAAGATTAGTGCCGTGCACAGGATTGGAACAGTGGGTGCTGGCAGGGCTCAGATGTGGGCAGGTCCTGACAGGCTGTGCTGTCCAGGGAGGGCTTCCTGGAGGAGGAGGTTCCAGTCTTCAGCTGAAGTCTCATTATGTGGCTTTAGGTGCAAGGCATTGGTACTTGGCAATGTTTTAACTGAACAGAAAATGCAGAGGCCATCAGGAGACACAAGCCCAGGCTGTGGGCTAGCTGTAGACATCTCCGCTTCACTTTCCTCTTATGTAGGTGACCACATTTGTTGCTCACATAGGATGCCTTTGTGAGTAAAAGGGAGTATTTTTAACAATTGTCCTGGGACAGCTGGCAGAACCTAGGAGAGCTGTCTGGGCAAACAGAACATCTGGCCACTGGGCTTATCTGTGACTAGTGGCCTTGGGAGGGCCGTGTGACCCAGAGGTCCTCTGAGTTTTGACCATCAGGGAAGCAGGCAGCAAAGACATGGATACGAGGCCTGAGGTTCCTGGTTCTGTCACGTTCTGGGAAGTGGGGAGGATTTGCATGGAGCTTACTCATTGGCCCATGGATCCAACCTCACCATTCAACTGTGGGTCCTAAGATCCAGTCAGTCTGCAGGAAGCAGCGGGTCCCAGGAGAGGCTCCCGGCAGTCCTGTCCTGGGGAGGCCATTGCACCTGGCTTCTCTTCTGCTGTGGCTGGCCCTCTCCTCCCTCCTGACCCCATCCTGACTCTGCCTCTGAGGAACCCTTGGACCTATCCCACTCCTCGGGTAGGCTACTGGCTATGAACTATGGTGGTCCTATGGGCATTTCCAGGAAGCCTTTGGGGTAGCCCATTGGCTGTCTGGTCCTGTCTTGCCCACCCTTCCTCAGCCCACCCCTGCCTCTGCATCCTAACAACCCCATGACAAATTATCCCACTGCTAAGTTAAATTGGCTGCTGCATGAAATACCACGGATTATAGGGAGTAGAAAATACATAGCTCATTAACTCAAATCCCAGCCCCTCCCCCAGGCCTGGTCCTGCCTCCCTCCCCCTCCCACTTATCTCTGCAGAAGAGGCTTGGCCAGAGGACTGCTGCCTCTGCCTCCTGAGGACTTCTTGGAGAAGGGAGGGACATGAGAATAGGGGACAGCGGTTGGACATCAAGGAATTAGGGCCAGGTGGGAACTCTGCAGCCTGCGCACTTCATGAGATCCGCCAGCAGAGGGCGCGGTGCAGGTGCAGAAGAAAGATGTCTGGATGCTGGGTCGACCTTGCCCTACCCTGGAGGCCTGGCTTCTGATTTCAGCTTCCCTGAGAAGTTCGCGTCTCCTGAGGGAGAGGAAACGGGTTCCTGGAGAAGACAATGTCCGTGCCTGCCTTTCAAGGACCCACCTGTGGCCACAAATAGGCGGGGGGCCTGGCGGGGCCGGCCTTTCAGAGGGTCATGAAGAATTCATTGGGCTTTTGTGTCTGCCTCCTTGGGAACTGGGAGCAGAGACAATGGCAGGACTGGGGCTTTTGTCTCCCTCTCCACTCAGGCAGTGTCAGATGTTGGCCACATGTGGGTGGGGAGCCTCCCTGGCCGGGGAAAGGGGCAGTCCCCGTAACTTGATGAGGGCCACCAAATTCAGAGCTAATTAGTTGGAAATTAAATTTTCCATTTGGCTGAGTTAGGAACAATGGGGTGGTGGGGACTTAACGTGAGGGGAGATCTTTGGGAAGAAGGGCACGTGCAGCGTGTGCCTCGGTGACCCTCCCCTTTGGGGAGGACAGGTGCGCCTCCACCAGCTACTCATAGCCAGAAAACCAACCAGACAAGCAGCCCAACAGCATGGAAGTGATGTGCTTTGTGCGGTTTCCTACTAAAGGAATAGCCAACAAAAGTGTCTGCAGAAGCATGGTGAAGGCCTATCTGCCCCCAAGTAGTTTCTAGCATCTACTGTGTATCTGATACTGTGTCATGCCCATCAGCAAGGGGTACATTACTTGAAATTCCACTGTCAGACATGCATTTCTTTGTGATTTTATGACCATTTAATTAATTTAGCATTTAATGAACTCAACGTAGCTGGCAGGTACAATTCCAGATGTGAGGCGACATCAGAGAACAAAAGGCAAAATGCCTGCTTTTATGGAGCCTCCAGTCTAGTTGAGGAGGCAAAAATAAAGAAACAGAGATGTTGCGGCAGGTTCGCCTGTGAGAAGAAACAAAGGTGGGTCAGAATTGGTGGGCAGTGGTGTGCCTGGGGCCCGGTGGGCACCTGGGAGGGGAGGGCACTGAGCAGCCCCCTCAAAGCTGTGATGGGGCAGCATCACAGGAGAGAGAAGGGCAGTGGTCCCAGGAGGAGGACTGTGCTTGGTGCCTGCAAATCTGGACCAGCGGGCTGTGCGAAAGTGAGTGTAGAGGAGGAAGGCAGAGGCCGGGCTGCGGGGGCGCTACTGGAAGGGCTGTGGCTTTAACTCTGGGTGAGATGGGCCTGGAGGTGTTGAGCAGGGCCTGGCCTGACGTGCCCCTGGCTGCTGCATGCAGGAGGAGTGAGGGGGTGGGGCTCAGGAGAAGCTGGGAGGCCACACAGAAGTTGCTGCGGTCAGAGAGATGGTGAGGTGGTGTCCGGAGTTCTGGGCCCCTTGGAAATGACACAGCCTCCCTCCCTCTCCCCCCCCACCCCGCCCCACCCTCTCCCCCACCCCCCACCAGGATGGCAGAGGTCTGAGGTTGACTTGAGAGGAGAAACATCAGAGCCTGCCAGGGAGCCCACAGGCCTGTCTTCTGATTCTTACTGAGTTTTTCCAAACGTTTTCTTCATACTCTCAACCTCAGTTTCCTCATCTGTAAAGCTCCTGTCCTTCAGTTGGACAGTCTCTCCTAGGCCAGGTGAAGTGAGGCTACAGGCGCTGGGTTCTGGGTGGAGTGCGATGAGGAGACAGGTGAGCAGGACAGCACAGGTCACAGGCCTGAGGGTGTCCATTCAGAAGTGTGCTGGGGGCTGTAGGTGCCACAGACTGGCCCGGCTCTGCCTGCTCAGAGAGCAAGCTTCCTAGAGGAGGCGGTGTTTAATATATACGTGTACCTCGGTTCATGAATTTAAGTCTTTCTATGATTCTGGTTGTAAACCGAATTGGACATGAACCAAATCAAATTTCCCATAAGGTCAATATTGACTTAAATTGGAAAGAAATAGGTTCATGCCTGAGGTACCACTGTTTGAGTATATTTTTCAGTACTGGAGATTGAACCCAGATTGAACCCTTCACACTAAGCTTCATCCCCAGCCCTTTAAAATCTTTCATTTTGAGACAAGGTCTCACTAAGTAATTAAGTTGCATGTGTGCGCCAAAAGCAAGCAAGAGCCCTTGAAGGAGATGAGGCAATGGTGTATCTGGCAGAGAAGACCAGATGCAAGGGCTTTGAGGTGCGAAAATGACACCAAGATGAAAGAAGTCACTTTAAAATCATAGAGTTTTAGGGCCAGAAATGACCTTGGAGATCATCAAATGCAGTGGTTTTCACACATGTTTTGGTCTTAGTTCAGCCCCAATATGTGGGATTCTCTTCTGTAAATCACATAATATTAATAGCTAACATGTATTGAGTGTTTACTGTCTGCCGGGCACTTTACACACATGAGCTTAATTAATTTTTCCACTAGTCCCCAGATTACCCATCCTCATTTTCTGGATGAGGAAACTGAGGCACAGAGGAGTTAAGAAACTTGCCCATGGTTACACAGCAAGTCAGTGCAGGGCTGCTATTTGAACCAGGCAGTCTGGTGCCCAGCGCGTGAATGTGGCTACTGGGCATTGTGGTGCCCACCGATGTGAAGGTGGGGCCCAGAAGCCCTGCTCACCTCCTTGGGCACTCATTCCCAGTGAGCATGTGGCTGGGACCCCGCCAAAGGCTACTTCTGAAAGCCCTGACTTGTGGAAGCCCTGTTTGCTGCGCTGCCCCTCATACTCCAAGGCTTTCCTCGGGTCAGGGCAGGCTTCCTGGAGGGGACAGCACAGTCTGTGTCACCAACACCCAGTCCTTTAGCTCCGGGATATTTTCCAGACAGAAGCCTCAGCCTGGAGGGGAGGAGAGTCCATCCCTTGGTCTGCAGCTAGGACTGCTGTCTTCAAATTTCCTACAGGGTCACAGGCTGGAAGGCAGCAGGCAGAGGAGAGGTCTCAGCGACTCCTTACGGGTGGTGATCAGGAAGGTGGGGACCTGGAGAATCCTGTAGACCAGAGCAGAAAGCCCGGGGCTAGGGCTGGTGCCTGGGCAGGAGGAATAAGCCCCTTCCCACTCTCTTCCCCCCTGGGGAGGGGGTTGCTCTGGTGTTGCAGAGGGGGAGCAGCATTTCGGTTTTCTTTGAGATGCACACCTGCCTGTTTCCCTGCTGAAGACTCCAGAATGCTAGGAGCCCTGTGACCTCAATGTAAGGCTGCAGTGTCAGCTTCTAGTGCTGAGACCCCACCTCCTCTGGAGGTCTTCCCTTATCCATGGACTGCAAGAGTGGGCCCTACCCTGGGTCTGGCTGGCCACTTTGGTCACAGCTCTGTACCTGATTTCCCATCAAAAACAAGCACTCTGTCCCTGGGTTGGTGCCCATCCTGTTCTGGGCATTGGCCAAGCATTAATGGAATGGCCACTGCAGGCATCACCACTGCATAACTAAGATGGTCAGCCCTCCAGCAGCACCCCAGAGTGTGCAAGTGTGCACATGCACTCACATACATGTACAAGGCCCGTGGCTGAGTAGACACTGACGGCCCACACTGTTGTTCTGCCCGAGGGGGCTGAGGTACATCCAGGCCGAGGACCCAACTTACTATGGTTGATTCCTGGTGTGCATTGAACAGGGCTGGGCAGATCTTGCAAGTGACTCTATCAGTGTTCCCTAAGCCACCAGAACGACAGCATCCTAGCTCATGCCAGGCCAGATCAAAAGGGTCCTGCCCATCCTGGGACTCACACTGTTTGTGCCTGCTGGCTTGGGAGCTGTCCTGGCTCTCTCCCCAGAGCACTGCATCTCCCTGCAGTCCCGACCTCTTCCTCTGAGGAGGAAGGTCTCCATGCCTTGGGCTTACCTTTTTCTTCTGCTCCATTCACAAAGCCACCCCACAAATACACCCTGTCCCGAGTTCCGAGGACTATTTAGGGGTCCACTTACTGCGTTATAATTTGGCCCTGTCTTTCCCTTTGGGTCCACCCAACGCGATATTGGTTCCTGGTCACCAGTTCCTGAGAAGGGGGCGGATGGCAAGGGGACCTTACTGCAGCTGTCATTCGATCTCAGCTTCCCCTCCGCCGAGTCCTCAGGTCTGTGAGGCAGCACGGGCACCAGGGGGCGCGCGAGGGCCGGGGTTCGAGCAACAGCTCCTCGATGCAGGGCAGGAGTGGGGCGTGGGTGCCGCCAGGGGGCAGCAGAGCGCGAGCTGCAGGCGCGCTGCGCGGGGCTGGGCCGCGGCAGCTGCGTTCCAGGCTCCAAGCGCCGTTCTCTGTTAGGAGGGTAATTTAGAGCAATTACACCGATTATTATTGCTTTTCTAATTAGTGCTTTTCCTACAGAATTAGCCGAGTGTTTATTAGGAGCTGCTTGTTGCCAGCAGCTTAACTGTTTCGCTGCCGGGCGCGGGGAGGGGCCGCCGCGTGGGGCTGCTTGGTTATGTGGTTTCGCATAAAAGCACGGATTAAATATTCATTCTGCTTTGTTACATATAGCATTAAATTTTTATCAGCTGTATGTTTTCCTTGAAGTTTTCCCTGCGTGTTAACATGCAGGCAGGCTGCAGAGAGACTCCGGGCCTTGGCTGGTGGGGAGGACGGACGTAGGGTCCGGGGAGTCCGGCCCGAGCTGGTCCCCGACGGCTGTAGCACCGCAGGCTTTTCCTAGACCGGAGCCCGGGATCCTTCTGGCCCCTGGCAGGAAGCAGGGCAGGAATTCTTCACCCATCTGCTGGAGGAGCCCACTGAGACCGGGCGGGCGGGGTCCGGTGGGACAGCCGGGGCCAGCACAGGATGGTGGAGCCCAGCAGCTCCTCTCCGCCCAACGTCATCTCTGGGTTCTCCCAAAGCCCGTGGCCCTGTCACTCGAAGAGGCGCCCCGCCACGCCCCACCCAGGCCTCCCCTCCCACGACAGCGCAGTTCTCACACTTCCAGGCTCCTGCAGGTGCTCGGGGCTCAGTCATCTCCTGTTCGGCAATCGCTTCTGGAGTCCTTGAGCTGGGGGCCAAAGGGAGAGATTTGGGGTCTGTTCAATGTATGCGCCCTCGTGTTGGGTAATTGCTACTTCCTTTGCCTCTGTAGGGGAGGGATCATCCTCCCTTCGCCAGTCTTAGGGGACCCCCACTTGTGAAAACTGGGTGCGCATATGCAAGCACAGCAAACCCAAAGGGTGCAGTCTGTGCCGCCCAACGTGGATTCAGGTTCTAGAGACTTCTTGGAACACAGTGCCCCAGTGAGCGGGAGTGTTTGCTTACAGCTCATTAACCACTTGACGGAAAGGTTGGGGAGGGGGCAAGTCAGGGCAATATTGACAGAAAATCAATCAGAAATGAAGATTAACGATCTCCAAAATGTTCCTGTGGGTCAATAGGGAAATGGGATTTGAGTTCTAAAAACCAGGTCTGATAAGCCGCAGCTTCATTCTCCATTTATCATTGTACAGAGCAAGGCCCAGGATGAAGACTGGGGCTGATGGGAGGTGTGGCCTAACCCGGGGCTCATGGATGGATTGGAGGTGCGGCCCACTGCCTGGGAGCTCTTTAGGGCAATCTCCTCTCCCTCGCCTTGGATTGCGGCAGAGTGGAGGAAAAAGCAGGGCTGGTTCACTGGGTCACAGGGCCCTGGGCAGGTCTATCCGGGCCTTGTTCCTTCCCACCCTCTGTCCTGTCTTGTTTACCTGGATCAGGCCATGATTCTTAGTTGGAGTAGGAAAGGCATGCAGGTAATTAGAAAGAAACCCAGAGAAACTGGGCATGGTGGTATATGTCTGCAATCCCAGCACTGTGGGAGGCTGAAGCTGGAGGAGCCCATGTTTGAGCACAACCTGACCCTGTCTTATGGCTAAAAACTAGAAAAAAGGATGGGGATATAGCTCAGTGTGGAGGGGTGGAGACCCTGGATTGAGTCCCCAGTCACACACACACACACACACACACACACACACACACACACACACACACACAGAAACCTATGGGGTTTTTCCAGTGGCAGTTGTAGAGGGACCTGCTTGGCCCCACACCATTCTGCTTTCAAGCCCTGCTGTGCCTTCCCTCTCCCCGGGGACCACCTCATCCAGCAGTCCAGGCAGGATAGGGGGACTATTAAGCTTGTGGCTCTTCCCCTGAACATGGCTGTGTAGAACATCCAGGGTCCCTGTGGGCCAGGGCTCTGTGCCCACTGCATCCTACTGTAGGCTACTGCGGTCACCTGGGAGGATCTGTTGGAGGCCTGAGTCACTTTGGCAGGGCCAGCCAGTGGGTCCCACATCTGGCCTCCCCTTGGGAGCTGTCATTTCCCTAGAGGCTGGGGGATTCTTCTTCTTTCCACTTGTAAAGATCCTTGGCCTAAGAAGCCCACCAGGGCCTGGCCATCTGTTTGGAGAGAAAGAAAAACCAAGGGAGACATCCTGACCTTTACGGTGTGACCTTCACCTGTAGTCTCAGGGCCTTCACATGGGGATCGGAACAGGGTGCTAAGGGGCTTGAGTCACCAAGGCTGGAAAGCTCAGGGACAGAAGCATGAGCCGGACATCCTCTGATTGGAGTGGCTCATATCCACCACCTTCAGAGTCGATTCCCTCACCACAGCGGCCAGCCTGGGCCACTTACATCTTTCAGAACACCATCCTGCTCTGCCACTGATACTGCAGGTGGGCAAGCTCAGGACTGCACCACACACTTTCAGGCAAGAAGAGGTCTCGGAGGGTCACTGGGGTTTCTGCTGGTGCTGATCAGCACTCCCAACATCTGGGCGGAATAATTCTTTGTCGTGGAGACTGAACTGTGTGGTGGGTTGTTTATCAGCATCTCTGTCCTCCACTCGCAGGATGCCAGTTGCACACACACAGTGTCCCTCTTAGCACCATCAAAACAGCCTCTAGGCATTGTCAGATGTCCCCTGGGGACACAGTCACTGTAGTGAGAATACCAGCTCTATACTAATCCCCTCTAACAAAGCACTGTATGTAGATTCAACTCCCACCTTGACCACTGACTAACTCTATTGTGATCAGAGACCAGAAACCTCTACCTTAGTTTGCCCATCTGTTGAGTGGGGGTAATAATACAGTGTGACCCTCCTTATGGGTTGCTATGAATACTAGACAAGATGGTGCCTGTGAAGAGCCCAGAAATTTGCCTGGTGCCTCACAAGGGCTCAGTTAGCAGTAGCGAGTCTCAGGCCCAGAATACAGTTCTGGATTCCTCTCCTGGTTAGAAATACGAAGGCCAAAAGAAGGTGGCAGATGGACACACCACCACCTCCCGCCCTCCAACCAACAACTGTAAAAATACAGAAAAGACTTTTGCAAAATATTTATGTGTGTTCAAAGATCACACAGTGGCCTTTGCCAGAAAGCAGATGGAAAGTACATGAGGTGGGGTCAGCCAAAGAGTTGCAGTGGATGGGGCACCAAGACAGCCCCAGGGGGACTAGCTGAGCCACCCCACAGCAGCAATGGCCTCTGTTCATTTTCTTGTCTTTACTGTAGGCCACATGGAACCCACAGGGCTGAGTGTGTGGGTCAGGTGCATGGGAAGGCTTGGTACTCAACACAGGGACTTCATGGAGGTGGCTGGTGTGAGGCAACACCAGTCTTCTGCTCTCACAGAGACCCAGTAGGGTGGCACAGATACATCTTGGGCCTCCACACAGATGGAACAAACAGGCTCACCCAAGCTCACCTCAGAGATGAAAGATCAAGAATCACCAGATGTCTGAGGAGAGCTGGCAGCTGAACAGAAGCACCCAGCTCAGTAAATGAAGGAATTCTCTGAGGAGACAGAGAAAGTAGAGCAAGCAGGTGTGATTTTCAAATAAGTGCTATGGTTTGGACCTCAAGTGTCCCTCAAAGGCCTGTGTGTTAAAAGGCTTGGTTCCCAGGGCGGCAATATTGGGAGGTTGTGGAATCTGTAAGAGGTGGGGCCTAGTGAGGGGTTTTAGGTCATGGGGTGGCCCTCAAAGGGATCCGGGACACTGGGCTCTTCTTTCTCCCCTGCCCCCAGCCTAGCCATGAGGGGAGCACTTTGCTATCATAATGTGCTGCTCACAGCAGGCCCTAAAGCAACAGGGGCACTGATCCTGGATTGGAAAACCTCTGAAACTGCAAGTCAAAACAGACCTTTTCTTTTCATAAGCTGGTTATTTCAGGTATTTGTTACAGTAACATAAAGTCACACAGGGAGGAAAATGAGTGTCTTCTAAAAGATGTGGAGGCCTTGGGAGTCATACGCTAAGAATCAATTAGATACTATGGAAATTAAAATTTTGTTAGTTGAAATTAAAAAAAAACAACTTCAGAATTGATGGGCAGAGTTGCACAATGGGCATAGATGATGAAAGAATGATAGTTGAAAGATGAGAGTAAGAACTTCTCCAGGAGTGAAGTACCAATGGCAAGGAGATAAGAGAGTGTGAAAGACAAACTACCGACACAGAGGACACGAACACAGGAAGTACCCAAAGGTGAAACTGGAAATAACAGGGAAGACAAGACTTAATAAATAGGATGGAATGTTCCAGCACCAACAGAAGATGTCAGTTTTGAGATTTAAAGGATCTGTGTATGGCCAGCAAAATGAAAAACCACCAACATAGACATGTTGAAGTGAGATATTAGAACATCAGCGATTCAGGGAAAGTCCTAGAAATCTTCAGAGAAAAAGAACAAGTTAATAATGGATTCATTTCCTAGGGCTACTGTAACAAACAAAATTTAGTTACGCCAGATTGGAGGCCGAAGCTGGAAGTCAAGGCCTTGGCCTGGTGGCTACTCCTGGAGGCTTCGAGGAGAACCCAGTGCAGGTCTCCTTTCAGCTTTGGGGGCTCCCACTCCTTGTGTTCCTTGGCTCGTAGCTGTGTAACCCCGATGTCCACTTCTGTCCTCATATGGCCACCATCTCTGCATCTCTGTGTTTGCTCTTATAAGAACATCAATCTTTGGATACAGGGCCTCTGTTGTAAAGGTTCCTATCTCGAGATCTTAATTATATCTACATCCATCCCCTTCCCAAAGGAGGTTCCCCTCAGAGGTTCTGTGTGGGAGGACCTGGCCATACCTTTGTGGAGGATTTGATTCAGCCCACTCTCCATAGGAATGAGAACTGGATTGATATCATACTCCTCATCAGCAAAATTGGATACAAGAATATAATGGAGCAATATTTTCAAAGCTCTGAGGGGAAATGGCTTTGAACATAAATTATCATTCAAGTGTGAGGGTAAAATGAAGCCATATCAGACAAATAAGGACTCAGAACATTTACCAGCCTTCCAATTCTTCTTTGGAAGAATTACTGTATTTGACTATTGTATTTTTTTCCCCTCTCTTCCCCTGCCAGCAAAGAAAAAGTAACCCCAAGTTGCCTGGCATTAATATAAACGTAGGGGCCAGGGATTTAGCTCAGTGGTTCCGCTGCCTGCTTTGCAAGTGCAAGGTCCCGAGTTTGATCCCCCGTACCCACCCACCCCCAAAATTATATATATATAAATGCATATTTGCCTTATAGTGATTAGCAAACTTATTATAATTACTTAGACAAGTATTATTAGGGGTACTGTATAAAAGAGTAGTTTGTTACCTCATCTCTCTCCATCCTCAAGTCTCATTCTCCAAAACAAGCACTTTCAACTCTTTTAAGCTATTCTGTCAGCTAGTTACTTGTATATTTTGAAATTTCTTATAGATACAGAGGTTTTTGATTTCTTGGTGTTAAGAACTACCAATTGGCTTTCAGTGATGGAGAAATAGATTTTAGCTCTCATGCATGCCTTTATCCCCTCTCCAAACACATAAACCATTGTCCTCCTTGACCTGCAATAGAGTTGTATCACAGCTTTGATTAAAGTTGCTACTGGGTGTTTATAGCAAGATGTTCACATGCTTATTACCCACAGCTAAGCTATGAGATGTGCTATGATTGTAACTTTTTTCTTCCCTCTGAAATGATACTTGCTTTCATTTGTATTGCTAATCCATTTCTAACTTCTACAGAACTGAAATTCTCTTCTCCTCTTGTGTTTACTATTCTGTTTTATCTAGGGACTTTTCCTTGTCATTTTTTCTGGGGTGGATTTCTAGGTTCCATGCCCTCCTTTTCCTTGGTAACGTCCTCATTTAGGTGAATTCCATCATTCAGTAGCTTCCTGTGAAAGATGAAAGCTTTCTGCTAGGGTGTTTATTGGATGTGTAATTCTCAGTTGGAGAACATTTTCCCACAGACTATCAAAGATATTTCTCTGTTATCGCTTATCTTTTAATATTGCTGTAGATATTCTGATTCTGACTCAACTGAGTATGACCTTTTTTGTGTGTGATCTTTTCCTTTGTCCTGAAAGATTTTAGGATCTTCTATTGATTCCCACTATTCTTAAATTTCAGTATGCTCTACTCTAATGAATGCACATAGTCACCCAGTTAAAAACAAACACATTTCATTTTTCCAGCTTATTTGCAGCTAGATATAGCCTATAAATATAAATAGAATTATTGTCTTCTAGGAAATCTTCTTAAAAGGGTGAATGAGTTGACCTTCTTTTTCCTTACCTTCTTCCTGGAATAGACATGTAATGGCCAAAGTCCCAGCAGCCATTTTGAACCATGCAATGACTTTTGGAATAGAAGTCATGGACTATGAAGCAACAAGATAGAAGAAGCTTGAATTCCTGATTCTGCAGTTAGCACACTAGCTTTGGGTTCATTGCTTCTGGGCTTTCATTTGCCTGAGAGAAACCTGCTGATACTTGCTTTCATTTGTACTCTACGTATTATTTCCCAGTTGACACTTTGATTCCACATTTCTGTATTTTTAGTCTACTATTTTGTGGGCTTTTGTTAAACAAAACCAGAGTTATTCCTAAATGATAATATAGACAAAATAATGTATTTGCTTCCATGAAAGAAACTACTTTTAGAGCACTTTCAAAAAATTCTTAATGCATGCATGATAAAAGTACATATGCTTTTCTCCTAAAATTTATCCAAATGTATTTGGCTTCATAAAATTAAGTATCTTGGGCCTGGGATTTAGCTCAGTGGTTCGGCCTCCTGCCTTGCAAGTGCAAGGTCCCAAGTTTGATCCCCAGTACAAAAAAAAATGAAGAATATAGGAGAAAGACATAGTAGATAAAAAAGAAACTAGAAAAACTTGTTGCTTATTGTAGAAATATTTAAAAAATCAAAACAATACAGAACAAAATTTCGAGTGCTATGAATGGAGATCATGGTTGCAGGTTGCAATGTCAAGGGACAGAGGGAGTGATAGGCAGTTAATTGATTCTTAGTTTGATCTAGGGATGCTGATCATTTGTAGATATTGTTAAAGAAAGGCAAGGGATTATTGACAAATTTTGAAGGGTAAATACTAGAAAAATGGAAAATTAGGAAAAGTGGAATCAAATGAAGACAATGCAAATTACCAAAAGGCATAAAAATGAGTTAAAAAAAAAGTAAAAAAACATGTTAAATAGAATACATAGAGAGACTGTCATACACACTCACAAACACACACACACATATCATTGTTAAAATAACTCTAAACATATCAGTTGTCACAACACCTTTCTTTAGAAGTGGATTAAAAAAATCCAGATTCATATAGTTTTCTAGCAAGATGCACATATACAGAAAATGCAAAAATTTAAAAAAGAAAAAACTGTAGAGACATACAACAGAGAAGGCTAATAAAATAAAAATAGGGATACTATTATTAATAGCAAATAAACTCCTGTTAAGATGATATGTAACATTCATGGACCATTATGCATACAAAAAACCAGAAAATATAAAAACAAAAATTGATAGTATTCCTGGGAGATACAGATGAATATAGTATTATAGGGACTCATTTCTTAAATGATCAACAAGACAGCCAAGTAAGGCTATGGAAGATACAAATAACATGATTAATAAGGTTGATGATATATAAAATGTTTGTTATGTCCTGAACAAATAGAGAACATAAATCCCTTTCAAATACACATGGAACATTCAAATAATTGCCCATGTATTAGGTCACAAATAAAATATCAACATAATAAAAGATTACATTCAAGCCTAAATGCCATATTCATCAGCCATAATACAATAAAGTGAAGAACCATCAACAAAGTATAGCAAAAAATGTGCACCTGTAATTTAAGTACCATATTCATCTCAATAGTTATTGGATAAAGGGTCAGTCAAAATGAAAATTGCATGTCATTAAAATAGACACAAGAGCACAATATACCAATACATGTGAAGTGTGGGTATTCAGAAGATAATATAGTGTCCTAGATCCATTAATTAGGAAACCTTACATCTGCAAATAAATAAGCTAAGATTTCATCTTTAGAAATTAGAGAAAGAAAAACATTACAAAGCTATCAACAATAAACAGAAGGAATTAATAAAGATAAAATCTCAAATGAATTGAATAGAAAATGGAAAGTGGAGTTAATTCATAAAACCAAGTCTTTCTCTCTTGAAGGCTACTAAAATAGACATTTTTTGTCAGAATTGATGAAAAACATAAAATATTAACACAAATAATAGAAGGAACTAAAAATGCACCTAATTATAACAGGAAAGTAGGAAAAGTAAATTATGATTTTCAAAAAAATTTTCAGATTAAAAATTTCCACTTTCATCCTCAGCTTTTCATGGATACAAGGACACTATAAAGGGGCCATAACTCATGGAATTGGATGGTCCATCTAACCGTTTCCACCTTATGTATCTTTAGATTTATGCACATACAATTGTGTTTTGTTTCTATTTCAAAGCATTTATTCTTTTTTTAGAGGTCTTCCCCAGTGGTTTCATTTATTCTGGAAATATCATAAGTCAATTCAACTCCCTCTTAGGTGTGGCCTCATCTGCCATTCTGTGTCACTTCCTGAGAGTCTCACATCCTGAATGTCCATTTGGTGGATCCTATTGCCTGAATATTTGTGACCCTCAAATTCAAACACTAAATCCCAACCTCCAAGGTGATGGTGCCATGAGGAGGGGTCTTTGGGAGCTGGTTGGGTTATGAGCATGGAGCCCACACAAATGGGATTAGTGCACTTATAAGAGAGACCCCAGAGTGCTCCCTCACCCCTTCTGCCATATCAGGACATTGGAGAAAATAGCCATCTGTGAACCAGAGAGCAGGCCCTCAGCAGCTATTGAATCTATCTGCCTGTGTGATGGGGACTCACATAAATCACAGTGATGCAGATCTGTCTAAAGAGATGTAGCTGAAGGTCAAGGAGAGCCTGTTGGGGCCAGGGGTGGGAGGCACATATACCTTGTTTATAAAATTGGATATGTCTGTCTGTGATTGCTAGCTAATTTGTTAATGTGCACCATACCTCATTCCAGGAAGGTCCTGAAGTTAAGGGAGCCTTTGGGTTTCTGCCTGGGGCCCCACTGCTGCGCAGATAGCTGGCACGACATCCCTCAATATATAGGAATTTGTTGGACATTGAATTTTCAAGCCCTCCCTTTCCTATTCTCTTCTTCTTCTTCTTCTGCAAACCCTCCCCCTTCCTGGGTTCCAAGGATTTAAGCTTCCTCCCTGCCAAGCAGACGGCTTTGCTGATACACATTAACACCCGCGAACAGAGTCCTTGGCCCGGAATCTAAAGAAGGCAGGTGTTGGATGTAAATGTTATTCCAGAACACATATTTAGGATCTTCAGAAAATCCTCGTATACCTTTCAGCTTCAATACCATAGATTGAAGGTAGCAGAGAAACAATGTTTAATGGCATTTAGAGGTAAATTATTGACATTAAGACCTCTTTATTAGACAGTTGTACACAAAGGAATTTTATTTCAGATCCTGTGACACATGACAAATGGCTGCTTCAGATGAGAAGTAAACTACATCTTCTGGCCAGCAGAACCGAGGCCGTATCAGCTGGGGGAAGAAAATCCAATTTGCTTTTAAATGCCATTCACAGACGGCTTCTTTCGTACTAACAACCTAAGTTATTGGAGTTGAGGATATAAAAGTTAGACATTAAGAAACTTTGCACAGACTCTGTCTAGCCAAAAGGTCCCTTCCGCAAGCCTAGGCTGGGATGACATGGGGGTGTCTAGGCAAATCTCAGCCCCACTTTTCAGGCATCTTCTTTTTCTCTGATATGCCAGGGGTTTGTGGAGTAAACTACTTTGCTAGACAGTGAGCAGAACATAAAATCCACCGAATTACATTCTACTTAGGAGTTTCCAAAGGCGGCTTTGAAACAAATTCCCAAGGATAAGTAGGATAGGCGATCATGTAGCTAATATGTGTGCACACATATAGTGAGCAAAGCCTGTCTTCTAACTGTTTAAATAGCCAGAGATGGGAGGAGAAATGGAATTCATAGTTAATAACCTATTGTTCTGCAGGCTCCTTTCCTCTCTCCCTGGCAGGGGTGAGTGGTAAGCTTGACGCTGGGTCACAGGCTGGGTGAGGAGTTGGGTGGCAGAAGGGTGCCATATTGGATGGAGCACAATGTGGAGTGTGCAGACTGGATAGGGTGGCAGGTTGGGAGCAAGGCAGAAAGCCAGAGGGACAAGGACCTTGAGCCAGGGTGTTCTGAAGCCTGGGATGGGGTCAGCAAACATGCAGCAGTGACAAATCACAGGGTTTTATAGGGGTGAGGAGGTAGTGATTGGACTCAGTGCCAGGGATGGTAGTGGGTGATGGCTGAATTGGATATCAGGGGGAGATGAACAGAACAGATAGTAGGGGCCATTGTAAGGCAAGACTCATAACAACAACAATAACAACAACCCAGATTCCTGAGGTCAGGGTATGGACTCACAAACCAGGCAGGCAGTCCCAGAAACTTCCATAAGACAGCAGCCACAGGGAGACTAGAAGAGGAGCTCAGAGTGTTAAGAGTGAGTACGAGCACATGATGAGCTTGGGTCTGGAAGAGGTAGCCAGTTTAAGCTCATAAAGAGTTAATATCTTGTGAATGGTGATTGTGGGTTTGGGATCAGAACAGGGAAGGAAAGAAAGTGGACAGAGAATCTATCTTCCCAATGTTTATGAGAAAGGAGTGGTCTGATGTGTGAGTGCTTTGAAATTGCAGGTGGCTGTATGCATCCATGCAATGGAATTAGGAGGAGTTATACAATACACTGTCTCTACTCCTCACTCAAACCCCTTCATGTTTGAGCCCTTAGACAATGATCCAATTTCTAGTAAATGTTGTGGGATTGATGAATCATCTTGAAGAAGACAAGTTAGTGAATAGGGGAGGTGCTCAAACCTGCCCAGGACCTTCACAGCTCTGCCTCTACCTATTGCATGGCTGGGCCCCATATGAAAGTTGGGAGCTGTTCCTCTGTCTTCCTCTGTCTATTTTACTACTCTGGTAGAAGAGTCTGGATTAGGGTCTGACTCTCCCCATGTGGCCGGCCAATTGCATGAGGCAGGGTTCTCCAGGGAAACAGAATCAACAGCGCGTGGTGTGTATGTGTGTATGTGTGTAATATGAGGAATTGGCTCCCATAATTATGGAGGCTGAGAAATCCCATGTGCTGCTATCTGTAAGATGGAGACCCAGAAAAGCTGGCAATATAGTCCCAGTCCGAGTACAAAACACTGAGAACTGGAGAATCAATGGTGCAAGTTTGAGTCGAGTTTGAAGACCCAAGTCCCAGAAGGCTGCATATCCACTCACATTGGGGTGGGGGACAATCTGCTTTACTTGTCTCCTGATTAAAATGATAACTTCATTTATAAACACCTTCCCTCATAGACACATCTCCAAATAATATTTATCCAAATAGCTGAGCATTTTGTTTCTCAGTCAAGTTGACCTATAAACTTAACCAACTCACCAAACGCTCATCCCTTTCCAAAGCTGCTCCCATCAAGAACATGGGCTTGAGTTCTCTATTGTCCATCCCCACAGCAAGGAGTTAGACCCTGTCCCCAAGCACCCCAGCCTGTGTTAGAGGCTAGGGTCCCTTTAAGGACTATAGGGAGATGTCAGCTGGGTGTGGAAAGTGAAGGGAGAGCTGATGCATTACGTAATGGGAAGTCTGGGGTTCTCTTTTGGCCTTAGCATTAATGGAAATTAGGACACCAGAATCCTAGTCCCAGATCTACTAGTTCCATTCTACTCTACTCCATCCCATCTCATCCCACCCATTTTATCCCATTCTACTCAATCTATTTCACTCCATTCTGCCCCATTCCATTTCTTTCTGTTCATGCTATTCCATCCATTCCACTCATTCTCTTCCATTCACTCATTTGATTCCATCCCATTAGATAAGCACTTTACTAGGTGCCAGGCAGTGTTCTAGGTCTGAGAGTGACAAAGTTGACCCAGTGTCTGCTCTTATAGGGTGTAAATTCCTGTGGAGGAAACAAAGGACAAACAATATCTTGCCATTGGACCTTGGGCCAAACCACAGGTAACGAGGAGTGGACAGACCCTGGCCTTGGTTTGACTCCTTGATCTACTACTAGCCTTGGAAATCCTACAGCTACATGGGGTTTAGTGTCCTTATCTATAGACTTGGAGATTCAACCAGAGTAATCTTAAATATTTCTTCCCAGCTTCAACATTGAAGTCTTTTAAAATTTACTTGATATTTTGCCTATTTACTTATATAATAAATTACATACTTAAATAATTTTTACTTTCTCTCACTATCCAAATATTGGAAGGCTGTTCCCCATTGCCAACATTCCTTTCCCCATGGCACATAATGGCTGCCATTTTTTTTTTTTTTTAATTTGGTACGGGGTGGGGTGGGGGATTGAACTTGATTCCTTACGCTTGCAAGGCAGGCAGCGGCACCACTGAGCTAGTTCCCTGGCCCTATGGCTACCATCTTAACAGTGGGACTGGCATTTGGTAAAAATGAAAATGAGAAGCCCTCAGCCTTCAACTATTTTTCCTTTCAGGCCTGTGCTTGTCCTTGCCCAGTGCCTGCAACATGTTTCTATTCTTCAGGTAAATATTGAGTACATGTCCTGTCAAGTGCCACTGCTGTTTCCTGCCTGGCATCAGTTCTCAACCTCTCAGATCCTAGCCCAACCCAACCTTCCTTAAACTCTGACCTTCGCTATGCAAATGTACTTTTCCCCTTAGGCGTAAACTTGACCTTGGTTGAATTCTGTGGCCCTTGCATGCCCAGATACCTGTCTTCATTGTAACTTACCCTTTCCCTGGAGATAATATTGTAGCCAGATGTAGTAGGAAACCATGCTGTGTGCTGCTATGTAACAGTCAGGGGGTGGGAAGTGGTGGGGGCTGGGGAATGGGAATACTGCCCCATGGGAATCCTGAATAGAGCCGGTATTGTGGGTTTTGAGAAGCTGGATAAACCCTCAGGGCTAGTGCTGTAGGCCCAGTGCAACCTGTCCCCACATCTGTGCTAAGTCACTCAACTACAAAGCACTCCAGATCCCAGTCCATTCTCTGGCTGCCTTGTGTCTTCCCAGTTAAGTTCAATGATTCATGTGAAGCATGAGGACAAGGATGAAGAAGACTTGGGGGCTTTTTCTAGCCACAATCTCTCTCCAAGGCTCAGTGCCACACTCTCTGGAAATCTCAATTTAGGGGGACAAGGTATGGGTCTGTTTTGGAGAAGTGTACTGACGGGGAGGGGGAACCTGAGGTCACTGGGGCCACCCCGCCTCCTCTGGAGGGACCCAGCCTTTGGGAAGTCTTTGGTTGAGGCTGGTTGTGCCTTCTCACCTTCACCTGTCCCCTTGCAAGTTTTTGGTGATCCATGCTCTGGCTCTTCGGTGATTTGAGTGGGGTGTGGCTTTCCACACCTCAGAAGAGCTGGCTGGGTTATAAGAAGAGCAGGAGAACCTGTGGGCTATTGCATGCTAACTCCAAGGGGCCCAGCACTTCTGCCTCCAGGTGGTACCTGTTTCCAGGCCCCTGCTCCATGCAAGCCTGGTTAGCAGCGCGCCTGAGCCCTTCCAGCTCAGAGGATTTGAGTGGTGGCTTCGAGTCCCTGCCAAATGCTTCTGATTGTACCTTGAACTAGATGGTCAGTTCCCAGAGGGTGGTGCCACCTCCTTTTTTCCTTCTGGAGTCTCACTGGTTACCCCAAAACATTTAATAATGGCACAACACATTATACTTATCCAAATGCTCTTATTATAAGAAAGGATTTGCAAAAGGAAAAGTACCAAACAGTCTCACTCACTCCATAATCATTACAAAGTCTTTTCATTTCTCTAGTTTCTCATTTAATTTTTGTCCTGTTTAACTTTACCTTTTGCAGTGATGATCATTGTGGAGTTGTTAATGCTCTTGATTTTTAAACATTGAAATACCCTTTAAAGCTTCTATCGAGAACAACTTTTCCCATATTGTCTCATGGAGGTCACCTCTGTCCTTCTCTTCATTTCCTCCCCCAACAAAGCCCAGCATCCTGTCTTTTCTGCCTCTTCCACAGCCAGGTTAAATGAAGTTGATGGGTGCTGGGAAGCAAACTTCTCCTGGGGAGGAGTGGATAGAAATCACTCCTCAGGCTCTCAGAGGAGACAGGCCGGGGCTGCAGGTTGCCTCCTCCACCCCATGCCTCCCTCTCTCCCCTCCTTCCCTGTCTGTCCCCCCCACAAGCTACTGTTAAACACGTTTCTGCTTCTGTTGTTTCTTCCTGCATGCTAAGGCTACGGGAATAACTACATTGCAAACTATCAAGCAGAGGCTGAAATCCACGTATTACATCCTACTTAGGAGTTTCCAAAGGCAGCTTTGAGATAGATTTCCAGGGATAAGTAAGATCAGAAATATGCCAGGTAATGTTTGTCCATACACAGAGTGAGCAAAGCCTCCTAGCCTTGTTCACAGAGGGTGGGCAGGGAAGTGGATTTTGCAGGCTGGATGTCTAGCAGCTCACCCTGCCCAGCCTGCAGGGAAGAGGCCTGTGGTGAGGAGCTGGCCGTGTGCCTCCTTCAGGACACATTTTCTGACCTGGTGTGGGCAATGGGTAGCACTGTTTCTAGAAAGCCCATGCCATCTCACTGAAAAATGGGCTCCCTGGGGCACTCCTGGATGCTGGGTCTCGTTAGCCAGGGGGTCTCTGTACCATGAAGCCTAAAATTAAAGTCTGATGTTGTGTACTGCCTTGACACTTGGTGAAACCAGAAGGGACTTGAATGGCCTAGTGGCCTGTTCCCTCTTCATAGCTCTCCCATGGATAAGGCCACCTGGCTAACAACCCTGCTTAGGAAAGTGTGTGGGCACAGGTTCTGCTTCTGCCCATAGGCAGTTTCAGCTTGCTGCCAGCTGTGGCATTATTCAAACAAGATAACCACATAGTCTGCTGGAAATCAGTGATCACTCATCCTCTTGGTATGATGAAGCCTGCTTCCCAGCGTCCCTGGGGTTCATTCTGCTCCCAAGAACAATCCCAGGTGGTCCTGTGTGGTGTGCAGCATCTTCTCCTCCTGGATTTGGGTGTAGGTGAGTGATAAACTGCTTCTGGTCTCAACTTTCCAGTGTCAGGTGTCCCGCATGTGGCTATCTCTGACTTGGCCAACAGGAGGTGATTAAAATAGCTTCAGAGTCCATATGTACCAGCGGTGTGACCTTAGGCCAGGACCAAGGCTTCAGGGCCTTGTTTTCCTCTCTTGCCCACTGGGATGGTAATTTCTACCCCCTTCTATGGGATTGCCAGAAGTGGCCCATGAGATCAAGGCTGCCAGAGTTTTTGCTTTGCTACGTAAAGGTGACAAAAATATCCTCTGTCTAACCAAAGGGCTGGTGAGGGACAGGTGTAGAGAGGGCTGGGGAAGGGCAGGTGCTCTGGGCATGCATCATTATTGTCAGTGTGATCACTGCACAATTGGATTCGCTCCCCTTGAAGCACATCCGCTTTCTTTTTGTTGTTTCTTTTTCCACTAGAAGCAGCTAGAGACATTTTGTTGGTGAGTTTCTCTGTCAAGCCTCCCAGCTTCTCCATGGAGGAGTCGATGATCTGTAACAAACACTCCAATGTGCCCCTGTTTAAAGGCACCTTAGGGAGAACCCTTTTACAATGAGAATTATTGCCCCACAATATCCCTCTTCATGAATTTGGAGTTTTTCTTAGAAAGCTCCTTTAAAATGGAGGCCATGTATTCTGAGCACAACAGAGTAGGAAGACTTCTCTCTAAATCATAGGGCTGGGCTGTGGAGGCAGCCAGGCAGGTTTGCTGCTGTTAGGATGTTTGCCCACACAGACTCAGGTAGGAAAGGTAATGCTAGGGATATGGTGCCATCCATGTGTCAGAAAGAGCCCTGGCCTCTGCTTCTGACTGAGTGATCTTCGGTGAGCTTGCTCAGTCTTCCCAGCTGTGAAATGAAGCTAGCAGTGCCTTCCTTCAGTGTTGATCTGAGGATGCACCGGAGTATCACAGGTGATGTGCTTGGGATCTGCAAACAGAAGGTTTCTGAGCTTGCTGTCTTTCCATCTCTCTCCTCCCTTTCTAGGGAGTGTCCAGGGGAAAGGATCTTGCTCAGGTCCTCCTTCTTCAACCTCATGGGTGGACGCTAGCATAAGCAAGGTTGCCTGTCATCCTTGCAGCTGGAGGCTGCAGTAGCAATGTGGGTGTATTCCAAAAGTCCTTCTTGGGTGAATGGAAAGCATCCTGAAGGACTCTGTCCAGGAAGACTTCTTTGACTGCCCTCCTTTCACTCTGCTCCTCTGCCTATTCTTTTCAATCCTTGCCCTCTTTTTATTGATTTATTTTTCTGATACTGGGGATGGAATTCAGGGCTTTGTGCATGCCAGGCAAGTGCTCTAGTGCTAAGGTGCATCCCTAGCCCTGGATCTCTTTTAAAATTTTCCTTTGAGACAGGGTCTTGCTAAGTTGTTCAGGCTGGCTTCAAACTTGTAATCCTCCTGCCTCAGTTTCCCAAGCGGCTGACATTATAAGCATACTTCCTCATTTCTGTTCTTCTGTCCCAAGTTCAGGCCCCCTTGTGCTTTCCCTTCTCTCAATTTTCTTTTTCCTCTTTCATCGCTACCTTCTCTTGGACCCTCTTCTTCCCCTTGCCCCCATCCCTGCTCTCCCTCCTGTTTTTGGATACCTCAATCCTGCTTTGAACCCCATAATCTGTGTCACAGGGCTGGGAAGGCAGATTCTTTGGCTTCTCCTGCCCTGGCCTCCCCTGAGTGCCACTATATGGAATTGCCTGTGGTCCTGGCCCATTTTGCCCTTCTCCTGTGGCCAAGATTTGCACAAATGAACCCTGGGCCCCAGTTTGGGGGCCAGGGGCACCTCAAGTCACGGAGAGCAGGCTCCCAACCCAGTTACCCCTGAAAATAAGATGCTCCTTTGCCCAAATGACAGAAATGAAAGAAATCAAGGAGAAAGGCCTGTATGAGCAGGCTTGGCGGCACTGAGTGAGACTCACCAGCCGGCTCACTCACTACAGTGAGCTGGGCTAATTAGAGAGGCCTGGCAGTCCCCGTGGTAATTTGCTTAAATGGAAGAAGTTGCTTTTCTCTCCTTTTTCTGTTCTCAGGAATTCCAGTTTTAGGCTCTGGCAGTCTCTAACCACCCTTGGCCCTCTGGGGAAGTGTTTGCTATGGAAATATGCAATTAATATTGCAGCGATCATAATTGCTAATTATTAAAACAATGCTACCCCCTTTTCTTGGCCTAGTTTCATGTTTAAAACCATTTAAATAACAGGGAGGAAGAAAAAAAGGAAAAAAGTTAAACACCAGTGCTGAACTTGTGCAGAGCCAAATGAGACAGTCCCTGGGCTGCCCAGGATTTGTCCTGGCGATGATCGGAAGGATGGTGTTCTCCAAAGCCCATTGCCTGGCTCCCCTGGAGCCATGTGCTAGATAACAGTGAGGTGGAAATTGCATCTTTGTTTCTGGAATCCCATTTCCATGGTGATGCAGAACTATTTTCTCTTCTTTTCTGATTCATCTCCAATAGGGTCCTAGATGGTTAGGAAGTATATTCTGGGTCTCCCTCCAACGTCTCCCTGCCTTGCTTCTTCAGAGTCAGAAATAAACAGTTGAGGTTACTCGAGGGGTAAAGTGCAGGAGTGTGTCTGTAACAAATAACAATAGTGATTTCTATGGTTCTTTCAACAAGAAGATGTGGAATAACTGCTGCTTGGTCAATACCTGCAAAGCACCATTTGCTTTATGTCATCCATAGCCAAAGCTTTCAGTGCCTTTCTTCCCCACTCAGCCTACAGCACTGACTCCTAAGCATTAGCTTGGCATTTGAGTGCTCCATTAATCAGGCTTAGTCCAGTGTCTGCTTTATGTGCCACTACTTCTCCCCTCCCCCACCAGTTAGGCCATTCCAAAAATGTGACCCTGTGTGCCATGCTTCTGCGGAATGTGCTTCTCAGCTTTACTCAGTAGCATCAGTTCCATCTGTTAAGATCCGCTCCAAGTCTCTCTCCTTCCCAGGACATCACTCTCTTCTTAGAAGGACCTCACAGTTCTCTGGACTCTCCTAGCAAACATTTCACCCCTCCCAGGGCCTCATTGCATGCTTCTTTGTACTGGATCCATTTCCACATGTGTCTTCTGGTCCTGATAGAATTCCAAACCTCTTCAGGGTGTTGCTTGTTGCCTGCTGGCCTCAAAGATCTTCGAATCCCAAGAGCCTAGCCCTGTGCTTTGTCTATAGCAGCGGCTCAAGGACAATTAAGGAAATGATGGATAAAATCTGAGAAAACATCTTATGGATACTAGATGGGTCCTAAGGCTGCTGTAACCAAGTGCCACAGACTGAATGGCTTAAAGCAACAAAAATCCATTCTCTCATAGTTCTGAAGGTGGGAGTCTGAAGTCAAGGTATTGGCAGGGCACTGCTCTCTCCTAAGTTGGCATGACCTCATCTTAACTGATTGCATCTATAAAGAGCCTCTTTCCAAATAAGGTCACATTCTGAGGTTGTGGGTAGACATGAATTTTTCATAGGGAGGACACTATTCAACCCAGGAGAGTCACCAAGAGGGTCATGGAGGTAGATATGAGGGCTTCACATTGTTAAAGCCAGAGAGCCTTGGTGGGGAGTGGCCATAGACAAAGCATGGGAAGGTCGCAAAGCCCTTTGCTTGTTGATGTGTGACAAGTAGAAATATTCATCAAGAGCTGGAGTTGTGAGGGGGCTAGAACTGGTGACAACAGCAGCTTACAGTTACCCATGAAGACATTAGAGGTGAAGATTTTAGCAGAATCCAAGTTTTAGACTTTATCCAATAAAACATTGTTTTCAAGAAAGCATACTACCTAAAGTATTTTCTACAAGAGTAATAGATGTTGAGTCACAAGGATACGGAAAACAGGAGGGAACCAGCAGAGCAGAGAGTTTCCATGGCTTCTAGGAGGAAGCTGTGGAGGTCCACACCTCTCTCAGTGGAGGGGAGGATGTTAATCTAGGACTTTGGAGGAGACTCAAGAGCAGGGAGCAACTGTCCTGCAGGACCCTTGAGACCCATTCACTGCAGTGTCAGGCTGTCTCCAAGTGTAAGAATGAGGCATCCAACTGCACACAGGGTCTTGGCTGAATTTCTGTTTAAAATGAGTTGGAATCTCCAGGCTCTTTCCTTCCTGGTGCAACTGGATATGACCCTTTCCCCATGACCCTCTTAGGTAAAGTGTTTTGTTTCCTGGACCAAGGAGGTGATGTACTTGATATGAGGTCAGTGAGGTTTTAGGTGAAGCATTCAACAGTCAGGGAGATCCTATGAGGAGCTCATCTTCCACCCCTGCTTGTACCTGAGTCATACACATGTGGGGTGCTAGTGGAACATCAGTACCAGGTATGTGGAGAGAACCCTGAGCTTCCATCCAACTCTACTGCTTCGTACCATGGTACTCTATGTCACTCAGCCAGCCTCCCTAACCTGCCGCTTTCTCATCTGAAAAATGGGACTATTTGATATGGCTGCCTCCTGTGGGGTTGGGGAGTGTTACTGTACACAAGAGCATTTGTCAAAGGGGAGAGTTGTGAACTAGAAATGTACACAACCCAGCAAAGGCTGAGCCTCCTGCCACAGTGTGGCCAGGAGTCAGGTAGGCCTAGAATGGACTAGAAATTTTGAGCACAGGTTCATGTTTCCAAAGCCACACCCCTCCTCCCACCCCTCCTCACTTCTAGCCTATGAGACATCAGTTCCTAAACTTCCACCTTTTTCTGAGGCATTCTTGGGGATCACTTGCTCCTGCAGCATGCAAAGTTTGAGCATTACTGTGTGTCAGGCACTGTGCTAGTGGGAGGGTAACCTGAAGGAGATGGGCACAGACTTGCCTGCTGGAACTCACTGACCACAGGAAGTACACCTTAGCCCAGGGTCTAATGAGGAACAATGGTTACAGAGGTGGTGGTGATGGGGATGGGGGAAGGAGGAGGCAAGGTAAGCATTCAGGAGAGATGGCTGGCCCTCTTCTTGGTCTTAGAGGAGTCTTCCCCAGCAACATATACCACAGCTGCTGTTCCAAGGTGAAAGTCAATGTGTCATCTAGCAGCAGAGGGAAGGGAGGAACTGAGGACTTGACACCGTGAGTGTGGTAGGAACCAAGGGATCTTGGGTAGGGTTGGAGGGACTGAGTGAGGGTCCATGGTGCATAAACAGGCCATGGAGGGACAGGGCCATGCCAAGCAGGGCTCACAGGAAACACCAGGGACGTTGGTCTTTATCCTAGGAGCCCTGGGACCAGTGAGGGGTCTTAACCAACTTTGGTTCTGAAAGCCGTCTGGCTGCACAAGTGGAGACTCACTTTTGTCTTCTGCTTGTTCTGCTCTGAATACAGAACAAGTAGGATAGCTGTCCTTGATCTGGGTCTAGTTCCACATTATCTTTGTCCCCTCTAACATGCTTTTTATTTTTGGAGTCTCTTGTAGACAAGCTCAGTTATTCATTTACCCTTGATGGAAACTGACCCTGTTCTACTGAGAATGTCATTTTCTCAGTCTGGTCTTGTAGCTTCTAGAGGTGCCAGCAGGGAACAGCAGGGCTGAGAAGGTACCTGCCAGCCAGCTGACCAGCCAGGGTAATCAGTGAGGTGACACATGACCCTTTCAGGTGACATGTTGCTGAGGAGGGAGATCGGGCTTCTGAGGTTCAAATCTCCCTCAGCTACTTAGTAGATGTGTCAGTTGGGCAGATCATGTACACATGTGCACTACAGAGGTCTCAGAAGCTGATCACAGATGACATGCATAAAGGCAGAGCCTTGTACTCACTGATGGTTTCATAAGAGTTGAGTGGCTTCACCATGGCCAGTATGATGGGACTGAACAAAACTGCATTTCTTGTCATGGTGTGGGGGGCAGGAGCCTTTGGAGCAGGACCCAGCTATAGGAGCCAGCACCCAAGAGCCACCCAGTGGGAGTCTTAGGGTCCAAGACTCTCCTCTAGGGGTTTGAGAGTCCAAGACTCTCCTCTAGGGGTTTGAGTGGATATGGAAACAGGAATGGGGGTGTGCAGGAGGCAAGCTAGGGCGCACACCCTTCCTGCTGCTTTGGCTGGAGGAGGAGGGCAGGAGCACTAGGCAAACCTGCCACTCTGAAGGCCCTTTACAGCCCCAGCACCAGGCCAGGCGTGAGCAGGGTGAGCATTCCTGGCTGCTTCAGGCTAGTAGGGTCAAGGCTGCTAACGCTTTGGCCACAGAGCTGTGAGTGGGCTCCATATCCAGCCTGGGGAACATCTCCATGGCCTCTGGAGAGGCTTGGGTTATGACTGCATTTGTTGGTTTATGCCTCTGCTGAGGTACTGGCCACGGATTAGATTACTGTGTGTGGGGAGGCTGCTATGCTCTGGGGACAGCCCACGTGCAATCCTGGGGAGCAGGAGCTCTGTCCACCATCTGGCCCTGGCTGTGTGGGGTTAGGAACCTCATGCTTCTGGATGGCACTGGAGGAGACAAAGTGACTCTTGTATTTTCTACCTTTTCTGAATCTGAATCCACACACCTGAGGCAGAGGGTTTGCTTTCTACAAAGCTGCCCTCTGATAAGTACAAGTACGCCTGTGAATTTCCCCTCCTAGCACCAAGGGTCTATTTTCTTCTCCACATAAAAGGAAATGAAATGTGCAAGCCTCTAATAAAACATGAAAGGCTTAGGTGTAAGCCAGGAAGCAGGGCTCTGAATGGGATCTGGTGGTCTCAGCTGGTTGGAGGTGTATCTATTATATGTCCAGCAATTAGAAACAGGTTTCTATTAACTGGCAGACTTTGTTTGGAGCTACCAGTGAAATGGATGGCTTTCCCAGTGGCATTCACCAACCCCTGTGCACCCTGGAGTCGGTTACAAGTGTTAAGTGTTGTAGGTCTTACATCCATATGTTGAATATGCACAAGGGTTTGCACAGTTGCTGGGACCTTAGTTATAATGCTGAAATCAGATAGACTTATTCATTCATTCATTCATTCATTCAGCTGTGTGTACTCACAAATATTGCATGACCGTGTGTGTGAGACGAAATAAGGTAATGAAGTAATTAGGAAAGGAGATGGCAATCACCATCAGTGTGGTGCTGGCAAATGTCATGGGAGTGTGAAATAGGATGGTCATTTTGGGGGTGCCATCTTCCCTTAGCTGAATATTGGAAGATGGGCAGAGATGGAGTGAGCTACACAAGGTCAGAAAACAGCACCCACCAAAGGATGGACCCAGCATAGGGGACAGTGAAGAGCCTGGTCTGTGTGACCCAAAGATCCTGCTGCTCGTTTTCCTGCCTTGCCCCATTTCAGCCTGGCTTGAAAATGGTTTCTGACTGGGCCCTTACTGAACTGAGCACTGTGGTCACACATGCCACGCGTCTGAGCTAAGGCTCAGAGGCAGATCTCAGACTCCCCCTTGGGGAATAAGGCATTGGACAACCTGTTTGGAAGGCAGCCCTCAGCCTGCAGGTGGCTGGAAGCACCTCCTGCAGAGCCAGGACAAATTTGATGAGCCCAGGAGCCTTATGTCAGCTGATGACAGAGTGGGTATATTGTTGGATTGTCCAGGCATGAGCTAGAAGGACCTTTCTTGAGTGGAAGAACTGGACACTGAGACCAGAAGGAATCTGGAGTCTCCTTGGCATTCTTGTCTTTGCCTGTGTCCTGTAGATGAGGTACTATCAAAAGTGCTTGAGTGCCCAGCAAAGGGAGGGAAAGCCCTGCAGGGACTGAGAGTAGGGTTACCCAGTGCAATTGCTGAAGTGGTCTATGTACAACTGCAGAGATGCCTCTCATGTAGAAAAGCACTCTTTGGGCTGAGCAGAACACCATCCCTTGCAGGAAGTCCTGTCCTAAGAGAGGACGGTTCCTTAAGAGGGGCCACCTTACCAGCTGTTCCACATACAGCACCCTGGCCTCAGTATTCCTCACTGTCATTTGGCATTCAGTAGGGCATGGCTGTTCTGTTTCCAGCTTTATCTGGAGGGAGACCTGTGGTTTTGACCTGGGATTCTCTTCTAGAAGGAACCAACCCTTTCTCCACCCATGAGGGCCAGCCAGGTGAGGTGGCTGGCCTGGCTGGGGGAAGAGGTAATGATGGGGTATAGGGAGAAGAGCAGATGGCCCAGCAAACTCGACAGTTAATCCACCCAAATTACCGCAACAGATGTTTGAAGATGTTTGCATTCAAATTCAAACTGTTAGGTCCCTTGGAAGAGCCAACCAGAATGGGGGGAGTTCAGGCTCCCTTTTAATTAAAGGAAAACAAAACTAAACAGTCATTTTTAAAATTCAAGCCCTGGTACCAAGTTGTCAGGGATCATCCCCTGAGAGTCTGGCTGCCTGCTGGGCCTGGGGTCCGGCCTAGGAGCGGAGCAGTCCGGAGGGCGGTCAGCTGCCCGGCAGGTGGCGTGAGGGATGGGAGGGTGGTAATGATGTGCCGGATGCCACCAGCAATGGCCGCAGCCCGCATTCAGCGCGGGGCGAGCATCATCCCCCCGAAGAGGGAGTGTTATTGATGCTCTCGCCTCAGGGAGAGAGAGTGGATAATGGATGGCGGACGGGGGATGAGCTTTGTCATCAAACAAGGGGCCTGAAAGATGGCCCGCTGGAATGCTATCAGTCATGCCTTGATCAAGATATAAGACGCTCAAGGGCCTCTTCCCTTTCTTCCCTTCCTCCCGCTTCCCTGCGCCCAGCCCCTGGCTCTCTCAGCACCTCCCTGGCTCCAGGCTCCTCCTCCTCCTCTCCAGCCCACTCCTGCCTTTTCTTTTCCTCCCCTTCTTTCCTTTTGTTCTAGCTTTTCCTTTGTCCTCCTCCTTGTTCCTCTTTCCCTTCCTTCCATCCTTCCCTCTTTCCTCCTTCTTACCTTCTTTCTTCCCTTCTCTCCCTGTTTCCCTTGTTTCCTCTCTTCTGCTTTTCCTTCTCTCCCATCTTCCTTCCTTTTCTCCTGCTTCCTCCATTTTTCCCTCCCTCCCTTTTCCCTTCCTGCCCTGCTCTCTTCCTCTCTTTCTTCTTCGGCTCACCCTTTCCTCTCTCTTGTGTTTCCTCCATTTCCTTCATTAGTCCTCTCCTTTTCTTTCCTCTTCCTTTCCCTTTCCTCCTGTTTTCTCTCCTCTTCTTCCTTTTGTCTTGTATTCTCTCTAACCTAGAGGCCAAGCACCTCGTTGCTCCCCAGGGTCCTGCCTGGCTTGTGTATTCAGTAGGTAATATTTCTGGGTGATGCTGTTATTCTCAGTAGTTACTTTTCCCTCTCCTGCTCTCCCCTGCCCCACTGATATTCCTGACAAGGACGTTAGAGGTGCTGGAGTGGGTGTAGGACTACTAGCAAGCCTTTGAGGGCCTCAGCTTTTAGCAGCCCTGGACCCAGATCACACCAGCCTGGCCTCTGCATAGCCTTGTCGCCCTTGGTTTGGCTCCTGGCTGTGTGGTTGCTGCTTTCAGAGGCCCTGCTTTGTACTGCCCTAGACTGAGTACTCCCCAAAATAACAAAGGTCCCTAGAGCTGCCACCATCCCCTTCCCTCTGGACTGGGGCTGTCTGAGCAAAACTGGGACACTGTCACACTGTCTAGAGGCTCCCTCCTCCCATCTCACCATTCTCTATATGCTGTTCCCACACCTTGTGCCCTCCCTTGGCCAACAGGTGCTAGGTGACCTCAAGCTCTTTATCAGATGCTTTCATCTTGTGGTGCACCCACCCCAAGGAATTAGTGCATGATAACAGATTAGTTCCAGAATGAGGGTTCCATGGTGGAATTTCAGGTGTCATTAAGCAGGTGCAAGAGGTACTATTTGAGACAGGCGATCTCTTGGTGAACTTGAAATCACACAATGTAGGAGACTGTCTGTACATGGGGTGGATCTTTCTGGATGTAGTAACCATGCCTTTCCCACCTTAAGACAAAGAATCAATCCTAGCCAATTCTCAAAGGTTGCAAGTGAGGCTTGGACAACAGGTGACCTGGGTCCCTCTCAGCACCCATTTGGGTCTCCTGTAATTCTCACAAGTCTCTGACACAAGTGACAATCATCTCATTTTACTGATAAGGAAACTGAGGTCTGACAAGGTACAGGAACTTGCCCAAAGCCATCTACCTTACTCAATGGAGAGTTCAAAAGGCCATACCTTCACAGGTCGGTGTGACACTCTAGTGGTGGAAGCAGTGCTAGGGTGTAAAGAAGACACACTGGAGACAGGGTGGCTTAGGCACTGGTTGCTGGTGTGCTACAGCCAGCTTATCAATATCCTTTCCCAATGCTGCTTCAGTCTGCTGGTGGCTTGAGATGGCACACAGTGAAGGTCTTTACACCATTCAGGTTGGCCAACACTCCGAATCAGGTCTTTTCCTCCTGGAGAGCTAGGTGTTGAATAGCTACCAGCATTCCTCTGATTCTGCCTCACCCATGGGTAGCTGCATGAACATGTGTCCTAGCCTTTGCAAGGTGGGGGGCGGGGGAGCTAGAATGGCCCAACATTTCAGGAAGTGCACTCTCTGGCAGAGAGCAACAGGGGTTTAGTGTGGAGGAGCAGTCAGGGACGGCCAAGGGAACTGCCTTCCAGAAAGAACAGGTGCATTAGTGTTCCCCATGGAGGCACAAGGCTGGCTAATGCCTGTACCTAATGCCTGATGGAGCAGCTGCCCAGGCCTCCTGGCCCCAGCTCATGTAGGTGGGATGAGAAGGAGCCAGGGGTATTGGTAATTACAAAATCAATGTGAACAGGAGGTGGGTGGTGGAGGTCTGATTTAGCCAGGAAGAGCCAAGGGAGGGCACTGGCTGGCCCCTTGCCCATTGCTTCTCTGGTTTTCTATTTCCATCTTTCCAGAGCTTTCAGGCTCTGAGGTTATATAAGGTGTGTCCTGTGTGGTAGAAGTGATGCTCAGGATCCCCCTTCCAAGTCCTCATCCACATGGACTTGGGTTAAGAGGAGCATAAAAAGTGTCCTACCCAGTCAGACTGTGTGGTTAGAGAGATGGCGACTGAGGGCTGCTGTCAGGTACCTGCCAGCCTCACCCCAGCTGCCTCCTCTTGAAACACCTCAGCCCCGGTGCAGTTGGGTTTTCCTCCTCTGAGCCCCCTTAGCCTCCCTCATCTTTCCCTGAACAATTGCCTCTCACTCACTTACTTCTGTTACCTGTGATGGGAAGTCCTTGGGTGGTTTGAGCTGTGTGCCCTGGCCCAGCCATGGCACATTTCCATTTACTAGAGGAGTAAATGAAGCAGAGAAAGTGAGATGTGCTGAGGAGCAGAGAGGGGTGGCTTAGTGTGCAGCAAGGGGTGCACCAAGTCAGGCTGGACACATTCCCTGGGGATGAGGAAGGGGATGTCTGTCATGGGCCTGAGCCAGGGCATAGTCGGGTTGGCTAGTCTGAGGGAGACTCCTTTCATATGAGCTGCTACTGCAGGTTGTGAGGCAAGAGAGGACAGGGCTGAGATGTGGTAGAAACACAGAGCAGTGGCAGGTCCATACGGGAGAATTCCCTGCGCAGTGGCTGAGTGGAGACCTAAAATCAGGGTGGGAATACACCCCTCCCTTCAAAAAGAGGTGAATCTGGTTTGGGCTACAAAGCTGTGATTGCACGCCAGGCATCTAACATCCTTGTCAGCCCTACTCAGCCATTCCTGGGCCACCAGACACCACTGTGGCAGACAGAAGAATGGGCCCCCAAATATGTTTGCGTTTAAATGCACAGGACCTGTGAATACATTACTTTATACTGCAAAAGGGACTTGGCAGCTGATTTTAGCTGCGATCTTGAGATGGAATATTACTCTGGATCATCTGAGTGGGCTCCATGGAACCTAAGGGTCCTTATAAGAGGGTGACAGAACCAGATCGCAATGAGATGAAGGAAACAGAATGGAGTGATGTGACTAGGAGCTGAGAAGTGCTAGCAGCCTCTCTTTGCTGGGTGACATCCTCCTCTGATGAGGAGCCAGCCTTGCTAACCTTTTAGCTCCTTCAGACTCATTTTGGTCTTCTGACCTCCAGAACTATGAGAATAAATTTGTGTTGCTTTGAACCACCAAGTTTGCAGTAATTTGTTACAGCAGTAAGAAGACGCTAATATAACCACAAGGATCAGTACCAGGAGAACACAGTGCTGCCTGGGAAGACAGTGAAGCTGGTGGACATCCTACCTCTGTACCCTTGTCTTCAGCCTCTGGGGATCTTTTTCAAGACTCTTGGATCTGCTGAAATCTAGCCCACCTCAGACTTTCCATGGCAGGGAAAAATCTTTCCTTTGATTATTTGCCCATAGAGCTCCTTCTCAATCTTTAGTCCTTCCCTAAATGTCATTTCTGTCTAAGGTACATTCTAATTACTCTCTGCAGTGGCATCCTATTTACACTCTCATTTTTTTCTGTTCATGTGTTTTTGACCATTTTCTTGCTAGCATTCAAATGCTTCAAAAATGGAATGTCCTTTCACATAACATCAGACTGCTTTCTCTTTCTTTGTAGGACTTATCTCCCTGACTTTATGTGTAGATTGCCTCTTTTCACTCACTAGACTGACAGCTCTGTCAGGCAGGGGCTTGGCGTTTGCTTATAATCATGATCCTGCACCGTGCCTGGCACAGAGCAGGATGAATGAATGGAGGAACACGTGGACGGGTGAATGGATGGATGGGTGGATGGATGGAAGGGTAAATGGACAGATGGATAATGGATGAATGGATGAGTGGATGATGTGGGGCTGGATGGGTAGATGATAAATGGATGGGTAGATGAATGAGTGGATAGATCAATGGAAGGATATTCTCAGAAAATATCTTGAGTACTGTTGGCAACATTTGGTTATGGATATGAGGGCTTTCTCTCAGAGAAAGATGGGTTTTCATTCTTCTAACGGATTCAGTGTCTTGAACACATTCATGGTGCCAGTTCTTCTCAACAAGACAGCCACATAGGCATTGTCCCTGATTTACAAAAGGAGAAAACCCAATTGTGGTGAGCTGGGAGATTTGTTTAAGGTTAGGGCCAGTGGGCTGTAGAAGTGAATTTCAGATTCAAAGACAGCTATTGTATGTACTAGGCCACCGGCCTTAGAAAGGTTGGGAATCTGATTCCATCGGAAAGGGATTCTAAACATCCCAGGGCAGAATGAAAAGGAGTATTTTGGGACAGGGAGATATGGGATGTTCCCAGTCTCTTATGTAGAGGGTTTTGTTGTATGTCAGGGCTCCCAAAGCTTGGGTCCAGCAGGCAGCATGCCCAAGGAGCCTCCTCAGAGACCTGCCCCTCCACCTGTAACTGATCAATCATGTGTCCTAATTTGAAAGTCCCCTGGACAGAGGACTGGGGAACCCACTGCATGGCCCCTTTCTGGCACTTTGGTCACATGGCCACAATCATATGTTTGAGGAGACATAAAGGACCCTTGAGGTACAGGACATTTTTTTTTTGACTCCAAATTGCCTGTTGTTACCAGAAATGGGGGATCATAAAATAGCAGTCTTAGTTTTCTTGCAGTGGAAGCTGTGCAGAGAGAGGTTTGGGTGTCAGCTCGAAGCAAGGAAGGAAGCAGCGACCTTCCTCTCTGATCTCAAGGAACACCTTTGGCATAGGGTTAGAGACAGCTGTTTTTGTCCTCATCTTTTTTTTAGTACATGTTTGCAGTGTATAGCGATTATACTCATTGTTGGGAGTTGGAACATGTACATAACACATCTTACTTCTTTTTACTTCCCCTTCCTTTCCTCTCTGTCTCCTCTCTCCATCTCTAGATCCCTTTCCCATTTGCAAAAGATCTTTCTCCCTGATTCCTATTATCTTTTCAGCTCAGCTGCTCAGTGCAGACAGTTGGCCAGACCCTATAGGTGCCATAACTCTTTGGATCTTTTTTAGAACAAAAAGAATGACAGGAACCACTCTTTCTCACCGATTGGAACCAGGGGATCAAATGAAGCATTTTACCCAAGTACTCTCAATGAAGAAATGCCAGTGGCAAGACTAGAACTTAACTTCTCTGATTCCTAGTGCTTTCTTTAGAAAGGCAGAATAGCCTAGTGGTGAAGCCCAACATTCTGGAGTCAGACACCTGGCTTTCAATCTTTGTTCTGCCACTCAGAAGCTGTGCAACTTTAGGCAAGTTCCTCAATTTTTCTGTGCTTCAGCTTCCACACTAGAAAATTGGGAGTAATAATGATACTTACTTCCTAGGTTATGGCTATCCAAACTTTTGGCTTGCCTGGGCTACATTGAGTGAAGAGGAATTCTTAGGTTGCATGATAAAACATATAATAGAGTTAATACATGTAAGTAACACGACTTCCTTTTTTATATTTTAAACTAAATCATTTGAAATTATTTTACAAAATAATTCAACAAGCTCAAGTTTTATAATTAAATAAGAGAATATGTCTACTTATAATAATAAATGCATGTCTTTCCTGGCACACACACATGTAGGTAGGTTGAAATACTATTATCAGTAATTACAGCACTTTATTCACCAAACTGTACAAGTTCATGTAACATCTCACATGTGCAGGGTTTCATTCAACTGACTGTGTCAGAGGCCTGGGAGGTGGAGTTAGCACTAGGTTGTGCTCTACCCTACACAGCCTTTTCTTGTCACCTACACAGTCTGAGCTCAAGTACCCCACAATTGAATCATGAAAAATATTGCTAAACAATCTCATAATAATGTCCAAAGCTGCATGGGGGCTGCTGGCCACGGGTTGGACTCCTGCTGGGTTATTGTGAGGAGTAAATGAAGTAACATCCCAAAGTGCCTTGAAGAGAGCCCAGCCAACATAGCTCACACTGGAAATGCTGAGACAAGTGTTTGTTGAGTGAATGAACAAATGCATGAATGGCCTAATGTGAGCTGACAAGTAGGGAAATTGGCCTTTCAAAGATCTAACCCTAATCTTTCAGGCCTAAGTTTCTTACTCTAGAAAGTAGAGACCTACAGTCTTCCCTGGCACACCACACCTGGACTTGCTCACTTCCAACCCATGCTGTGCCCTCTCCTCATCTCCATTCTCCTCTACCCATTCTCCCAGCTCCTCATGTCATTAGCTTTTGCCATTCCATGCTCCCTCCCTGCCTCAGTGCCCAGAGTCCTGGCTCCTCTCCTACCTTCCACTCACTCTCCTCCATGCATTCTGACCCCGCACTCTCACAGCCGTGGTTCAGTTCTTCATTAATAGCCCAGCCTCACTGCCCAGCTGGGGAGCTTCTTTAGCCCTAACTTTGGAGGCCTCTTTTCTTCACTAAACACCTTTAGACCCATCTCCATCTGGAAACCCTCCTCTGCCTTTGTCTTAGTCACTTTCCCCTCACTGGGACAAATACCAAACACCAGCACCTTAAAGGAGAAGAGGTTTATTTTGGCTCACAGTTTCAGGCATGGTTGGCTAGCTCCAAGGCAGAAATGGCTCCAAGGGCTGGGGCAGAGGACAGCTGCTCATTACATGACAGCCAGCAAGCAGAGATAGAAGGGACGAGTGGGGTCAAGAATATACCTTGCTGGGTCATGCCCCAGTGGTCCACCTCCAACCAGGCCCCAGTTCAACAACACATTCAGCTGCTGAACTCATCACTGGGTAAATCCATGATCCAGTCACCTTCTAAACACATAGAACTTTGGGGGGACATTTTAGATCTGAAAGATGACAGCCATACAGGGTTGGTTTAATACTCTTTCAAACAGGTGCTCTTCAAACATCTGATGACACTCTTTAAGTGGTGAGGCCCAGAGGGGTATGAAGGTGGCCATGGGCAGAGACAGCCCGGGGGAGCTCTCAGTTGATGTTTACTTTGGTCTCACTCAGGCAAACAAGGATCCCTCCAGCAATCAGCACCATCTGCTTGCAAGAGACTTTTGGGACAATCTGTAGCTGCCCCAGACTGGCCTCCTAGGCTTTCTGCACATACCTCTACTGTGAGTGGTGCACTGGTGAATACCCTATCTCATCTCTTTATATTTCAGTGAGATTCAATGACCTTGTGCTTTGTTTCCTACAGATGTCTGCTTGGTGACCCTACCCTGGAATCCCTGCCCTCTGTAACCACACTTTCTCTGAACTACTGGATGCTGTTCCATGTTTCCTTGATGACTCTCACTCTTTTTACCTGGTCTTTAACTGCAGAGGAAGCCTCCATAATTAACCCTTTGTTCTTTTCCTGCTTTGTGCTTTCCCAGAGATCTCAGCCACTCCTGCGTGTCAACTCATGCAAGGTACCAGTGGCCTCCATGGCAGAGGTTTGGTTATCAAATTTCTTCCAAGAAATCTCCATTTGAATGTCTTGGCTTCTTCAAACTCAACACATACAACACTGTTCTCCAGTCTGTTCCTTCTCTTGGGATTTCTCCTGCTAGCCAGAGACCAGGAGACATTTCAGCTCTCCTGCAGCTCTTGCCCCTGGATTCACTAACCTTTCCCTTCCCACAAATTTTGTTGATTCAGATAGCTAAATAATGGCCATACCTAACACTCATTGGGTACATAGTATACCTCAAGCATTTCTCAAAACATCTTAAATACTTTAACTTTATAATCCTAACCACACATGCAGTAGTTCAGAGCTTTGCTCAATTCTCAAAGGATTTCTGTGGCCAAAGCAATAGCAGAGATGAGGAACTATCATCTCAAACTCAAGCCTGTGAGCACCTGTATGTGGCAGGTGCTGGTGCTCAGGAAGGACTCACAGCTGGGTGGAGGTGAGGCCTCTGAGACATGGTTAATGCTGCAAAGATGTGTGTTCTCAAGGCCATTACCAGGAAGGTCTAGGCAGTTGGGAGTGCTTGGGCAGAAATGGCAACTTGAAGGACAGATAGGAAGTCAGCTATTTGAAGGCAGTTACTTCCCCAGGGAAGGTAGTGGGCCAGGTGAGAGGAGAGGACACAAAAGCCAGGCTGTGGATAATCAGCTGACTGAAGTGAGGCTTAAGTAGCATCCAGTTCTTTCTTTAAGCTTCTCTCTCAGCCTCTCTTCCCCAGTTCTTTATAATGCAGCCCAACCAGACACTGAACCAAGTGGCGGGTGGTGGCAGAAAGTGCACCAGGCTTTAGCGGCCTCTGATTTCATTCATTGTCTTCACTTGTTTAACTGACCCCACAAGTTCCCCTATGACCTTCCTCCCTGTCTTTCGCCAGCTCCTTGCTGTCCCAGAGCATTAAAAGGATTTCAGAATGGTGAATGATTATTGATATCCTAATGAGTCTGTCCAGTGGCTATTAGACTGCAGACTACCTGGATATTTTTAAACAATTGAAATCAAATCTTGCAACATCCATTATACCCCGGATGGTACATTGCTGCTGAGGCCCATGCATAGACACCACTGAGCCTGCATTATCAAACATTTAAGCCCTGAAACATTGTCCAACCTCTAAAATCTCCTCTCAGCACCCTGTTCTGGCTTTGCTCAGGCAGGCACTAATCCCCATTAAGACCCCTTCACCTAGTCCCTGCTTGGGCCTGGGGTCTGTTTTAGACCAAAGCAACAGCTTTCAGGAGCATTAAAGGATCAGGCCAAAGCAAAGATGATCTTCTTCTCTTTGAGAGAGGCAGGCTGAGCAGACAAACCAACCAACCACTTTTGAGGGCAGGACACTGTTGAAAAAATTCTGAATATGTCTGTCTCTGTGGGGCTGGTGAGGGTGGGGCATATTACAGAGCTATTGTGCTGATGTCCACGTGGCCATTTCTGAGGCCTCCAAGGAAGCTGGGAAGTCCTTATGGATAGCAGGCAGCATTTAGTCCAGCCAGGAGAGGAGGTTTGACCTCGGGGTCACCAATGTGCTCTTCTCTTTGGTAAATGAGCTATTCACCTTGATATACGGGATCCATTATATAGTTCCAACCTGGGTCCATAGATTAGGAGTGCCCAACATTCTGAAAATATTGGGCAAAAAATCTCAGTGGGTAGCTCAGTCCTCTGTTTCAGCTCTGCCACTCCCTTGGTGGGCACAGTCTAAGCTGCTCTTCCATGTAGCAAATTTCTAGAAGCTATGGGGATGAGAAGCCAGGTGTATGATTCAGGAGTCTAGGATCAGGAATCTCAAGGAACCGTTTCCAAACAGCTGTTATTTTGGATTCCTTCTGTCTGGTTCTTTTGTCTTATTTCTAAATTGATTTAAACATTGAGGAGATAAGGAGGGTGGTTCTTACAACTCCCTGATCTTGCAACTTCCTCCAGGGTCTCCACTGAGTGACCTCTTGCATCTTCTTCCCTTGAGCTCTTCTCAGTTCCACAACTCTTCTTATACACTCAGTACTACCAGTCTTCACCAGCCCTTCTCCTGGACCCTAAATTCAGAGCTAATGTGGTGACACCTGTACAGCCCTGTATTGGGTCCACCATGGCCCTTGCATAGCCACAGGCAAGCGATTGAATATTTAACTTATCTGAGCCTCATTTTTTCTCCTTTTAGGTTTATAAGATGGATATTCCACAAAGATCACCAGGCACAGTGCAGGTACTCAATAAATGTTCATTTCCTTCTCTTCACCTCTATTTAGTTAATAGCTGAGTGGACTAGACAAGTATTATAGCCATTCAGACTCATTCTGCATCTGTAATTGGTCATCCTGAGATAAGCAGTGTTCACTGTGGTGGACTGATTATGAAACCATGGGAAGGCAGAAGTGTGAGCTGTGGTAGACAGATGACGTCAGGTAACTTGCTGAGGCTCACAGGGTCACTAGGGCTGGCGCTGTGCCCCAACTCCAGGTGTACTGGCTGCTTTCTGCTGGCTCACCTTGGTTTCTGTTCTGACATTCTCTGTGAGGTCCAGGACCAAGCTCTGTCCTGTCTTGTGGGCTGGTGCCAGTCAGAGCCTGGCTCCTTGTCTGTGTTCCTGATTTTTGGTTCTCTCCTTTTGACTCATCTCCAGTGCTCTCTCACCCTTGCTACATGGTCTTTTGGAATGAATATATTCCACTGGACCTGGCTTTCTGCCTGCTTCTCCTGAAGATCCCAGGGACCTGATGTCCACACAACCTGTGCTAACTGCTGGTCCTCTCACCCTCCATTCAGGATTCTGGAATTTCCTTTTTCTTTCTTCTCTCCACCCATCTAGTCTTGATATTGTTAAAATCCTAGCATAAAACTCTTGGTGTATCTTGCTCACCTATAGACTTTCCTGTTGCCCTTTGTCACTGTAGGAAGAGGATGATGCTTGTCACTGCTGACTTGAAATCCTTATAGGGCCTGAAATGCAGCCTTTTCTGTCCTTTCTTTGTGGCTACCATTCCCCACTGCAACACTGGACCATTTTTGGAGGGAGTATAGCAGTATAGAAGGAAACATTGAACAGGAGCTAAATCCAGCCAGCTGTCCATGTCAAACTGGATTGCAGGGATGTAGGTGTGGTGATACTAAAGTGATTAATCTGCTTTTTGGAAGTGGCCCACTGGCAGGCTGATGGCTGCCTTGCTAAGGTTCCAGCCTCCCACTGTTAGGCTCATTGCTACTCTGGATAGAAGGAAAGCCAGGTGCTATGGGATATTAATCTTGGTCAGGCCTCTCTATGGTACATGCAAAGCCTGTTGGGCCTGCTCCTGTCTAGGCTGGGGGTCTCTGTGTGGCAGGAAGGGGCTGGGGACTAAGGGAGGCAAAATCTGTGCTTGGTTTGTGGCTGGCAGACCCCATGTCACCTTAGGTCTGGACTCTTTCCAGAGGTGGGGGACATGCTCCCTGCCCTAGCCTCCTGCCATGTTCTCTGGCAACACTTTTCATTGTTCAGGCCTCAAGCTGGAGTTAGACTGGGGCTTATACTACCCACCACCTAGCAGTGTGACATCTGTGAATGGATTTCTAATTACACATATAAATCAGCATGATTGGAAATTCTAGAAATTTTATTGGGAAGAAAATTTATAGTGATTAAAACCAATTAATTTGGGCCTCCTATTAATCCAGGCAGCAGGGTGGGGGCTGCCATGCTACTGTGCCTTCTGAAAGCCACTGGGTGGAGATGGGCTCAACTTGGGGGCCACTGGGGGCAAGTGCTCATTTTTCAGGTTACAAATGCTCATCCTCCCCATGTTTTAAATTACACCCCTGCCCCCGGCCACGTATCTTGTTTTGTGTCTAAAAATAGAGTTCTAGGCTTTCACTAAAGATTCAGAAACACTGAAAGAAATCTTTTTAATCAAAATAAAGAACCCTTTTTAATTACTCAGCCTCCCTCACAGTTGGAGGTAATAATTGTCGTGTGCTCTTAAGTAGGGCTGTTATTAGATTTCCCTGGGGTTCCTCTATTTTCTAGAAGTTTGCAATGCTGGCTGTTGAATGCCAGAGAAGGAGTCAACTCTTGTCTCTTTAAGTCTTTAATGTCAGGACTGAGTGTGGGCATTCACTTGGTCTCACAGAAATAGGCAGGAGAGGAGCGAGCTATGGAGTTACCAGGTCTGCCCGAGGAAGAGCCTCCTGGTGGCTCCATATTGCAGTGGAGACAAAGTTCAAATTCCTTTGTGTTAGTCAGAATAGGCAACATAGGATATAGCAACTCTATCTATCTATCTATCTATCTATCTATCTATCTATCTATCTGCAAAGAGATTTATTATGAGCAATTGGTTCTTGGAATTATGGAATCTGAGAAGTCCTATAATCTCCTGTTTGCAAGCTGGAGATCCATGAAAGCCAATGATGTGGTTTCAAAACAAATGCAAAGGCCTAAGAACTAGGAGAAGCAATGATATAAGCAAGTTGTGGTCTGAGTGCAAAGACCTAACACTCAGGAGCAATGATGTCTAAGATCAGGAGAAGAGGGATGACCCAGCTTGAGTCAAAAGGGCAAGTTTGCTTCTCTTCTGTCTTTTTTTTTTTTTGGTACCGGGGATCGAACTCGGGAACTTGTGCTTGTGAGGAAGGCGGTGGAACCACTGAGCTAAATCCCCAGCCCTGTCTCCTGTTTTATTTGAACCCTTAAAGGATTGAAAGATGCCATTTATATTGGTGAGAGAAGATCTTCTTTGTTCAATCTTCAGATTCACATGCTAATCTCGCTCTTCTGGAAACATCCTCTCAGCTATGTTCAGAAATATTTTTTCCAGCTATCTGGGCATCCCTTAGTCTAGTTAAGTTGACATATACAATTAGCTAGCACAACTTTCATAACTGGCCACCTCTTTCCTATCTAATATCTTCTTTCCAAGACCCACTCCTGCTCCATTCAGGCCAGGAGACTTTGTGGTTTCTATTTCTACCAAGTCAACTCCAATTCTGAGCAGGTTGAAGATGTACTTGGATTCATGTTCTGGGGCTGCTGTGAGAGAAAGGACCACACACTGGGTAGCTTAAAATAACACAAATGTATTGTCTCACAGTTCTAGAGGCTAGAAGTCTGAAATTTGGATGTCAGTAGAGCCAAACTTGCAGGAAAGAGTTTTTTCATGCTTCTTTTAGCTTCTGGTTTTTGCTAGCAGTCGTTGACATTTTCTGGCTTGTAGATGCATCACTGCAATCTCTGCCTCTGTCATTTCATGAATATCTTCTCTTTTTCTTGTAAGGACACCAGTCATGTTGGATTAGGATCTACACTAATAACCCCACCTTAACTTGATTATATCTGAAAAAAAGCCTCATTTTCAAATAAGGTCATATAACCAGGTAACCAGGAGGGAGAATTTCAACACAAGTCAGCCCATGACAGGGCCCTCTTGCAAGATCTCTTGAGGATGTTTTTTGGTTCTAGTGTTGGTAATATTCACAACTTTAAACAGAACAGAATTGAATGTCATTTTCTAGTTCCTTTGGGGCTCATCAGTCTTTTGGCTCTGCATTGGATAAATTGCAGATGTTAAGATTCCTACTCTTCCCTCCAATTCGTCCTGTCTGATGTTTTTACTTTTGCATCATGGGGCAGGGTGAGATCGAACTTCTGTCTTCTTTCCCTCTTGGCCACACAGCTGGGTTGCATTCCCCAGCCGCTCAGCAGCTAGTTCGGGCCAGGTGACCGAGTCTGTGTGATGGAGTATAGGGAGACTTGCACATGCTTTCTAAGCTAGGCCTCTGAAATTTCTCCTGTGATATTCCACACAGTCTCTTTTCTAGCCTTCACAATCATGTGGACAAGCTGGTGGAAGACTTAGAGGCTTAAAAATGATACTATCATTGGATAGAAGGGTCTTGCATCCTTGGGTCACTTCACGGAGCAGAAACTGCTCTCCACTTTTTCATCACCCCTTTCCTATTTTACAATGACATAAACAAAAAGTCAACCCTTATGATGATAAGTCACTAAGATTTTAGTGTTGTTTAATGAGATGGATAGGCAACCTGGGTAATACACATCATCAGGAGTGTTAACATTTTCATCCTGCCTATACATTCAACTGAGCCTTTCATGCAGGTGAAAGATGGCACTAAAGTGGAAAACAGTGTTTACATCATTGTGACCATATACTCTTCTGGGCAAAGAGAGCCCAGGATTACATTTTCCCTGGCTGGCATTGAGGTCATGTCCATTTTCCGTTAGTGCATTAAAATTGTGCCTTATGTCAGCTTACTTCCTAATTGGAGCATTGTTCTCTTTTACAGCTTTCTCTGATCCCCCTGAAGATTCTGATGACTATTTTTCATTTTCTTATAAAATATAGTTTATCATATCCTCAATTTCTTTATTTTTAATTATACAGCTTATTGCAATATACCCTCCTGCCCTCAATTCTTAGTTTCCTCCCAGGATCACATCCCTGATCTTATCTGAAATTTGTTATTCTCTTAGCTCCTATCAAGTCACCATCTGGAGAATTCCAACTGCCATTTACTGGACTTCACATTTTTCTCTGTGTAGGTTTATTTCACCCTTTTGTTGAATAGACCTCAAGCTATGTTGTTCCCTTTTTCAAGACATGTTTAGGAAGGTATTTGGAAGGCCTCTTAAATCTTTGCTTGTCTGAAAATGTCTTTATTCTGTCCTCACTATGGGTTGATGTTTGGATATATAAGTAGGCTTTGAATAATTTTCCACCAGCACTTTGTCACAGTATTCTATTGTTCCTCAGCCCATAGGGACATTTGAGCATTCTTTTTATTTATTTTACTGAGCCTGCATTTGGAACATGAATGTACTGCCTAAGTACTGGGAAATTGTCTTGTATTATCTCTTTGATAATTTCCTCTCTTTCATATTCCCTGGTTTGTCTTTCTGGGATACCTAACACTCAAATATTGGAATTCTTGTATTCTTCCTATAAGTCTCATATAATTTCATTATATTTTCTATCTTTGTAGTTTGTCTTGGAGACTTAGCATTCAGAGAAATTTCTCAACCTTTTCTTGTGGATTTCAAGTGACATTATTTACATTTTTAAGAACTCCTTTATTTCTTTTTCAAATAATCCCTTTTTATAGTATTTTATTCTAATTAAATTGATGTAATGTGCTCTCAATAAAAGGCTCAGGCTCCTCTTCACAGCCTTCAAAGTCCCTCTCCTGTATACAGGTAGATCTCAGTGTCCTGAGAGAGACACTGGCCCAGGATTTCTCAAATAAGCCCACACAGGAAAGGATGTTGTAATGTTCCTTCTAGAACTCTTTAAGGGTTAAATCTGTATCTGAGACCACCTGGAAGGACAAGCAGCTGGCATGTGGGTCATAACTCAAGACTTTGTTTGTAAGTTAAAACTAAAATTCCGGTTCTAACCCAACTTGTTCATATGTCAGGCAGGTTGTAACTTGAGGGTCTATTGAAAATGAGGGCTTTTCACGTGCTTTAAAATTTGTCATTCTTACAGATCAGTTAAACTTCCCTATGTAGTCGTGTTTGCACCATTTCCTTAGCATAGGTGAACACAGTTTACCTTATCACTGCCTATCATATGTTTCCAATGGACAGGTATAGATGTGTGCTATTTTAATTTAACTCTTAAGCCCCAAGTTAGCAAGTCAGGTAGATAGTCATGGGTTTGCTATGTATTCAAGACAGAGACTTCCTACTGCAGCCTAGGAAAGGGGAAAAGGAATACTGTGGGCATTTTACAAGCTCAGTGAGTGAGGCTTTGAGGCTGGATAAAGCCTGGGATAACTGGAAGGCACCCATCCCTCAATCCTGGTTGCCTGGCATCTGAGTCCCTTTAAATCAGGCTGATAATTGCTCTGGGCTTGCTGCAAGGCAGTGCATTTAACAAAACAAACAGGTTCCATTTCACATGCAAGTAAATATTTTCCTCAAGTGATTAGCACCCAGACTAATAATTATCCCATGTGACGCTTTTAAAAGCTGACTGTGCATATTTATGGAAAATGATTATTATCACAATATCAGGAGCTCATTAATCTACAAGAGCACATGTGAGAACATTCCAAAGTCAATGTAACATTTGCACGCAGTAAATACCCATCTGCTTTGAAAGCTGGTGTGGTGGTGCTTGAACATTCTACAGGTAGAGAAGCCCTTTGGCTGAGGATTGGAAATAGTCCTTCTGGTTTGGGGTATGGCTTTAAAGATCATTGTCCTATCCAAGCATAGCATTCCCTGCACATGTATACACACACACACACACTCACACACACACACACACACACACACACACACATTGCCCAGCAGAATTTAAGGACTAAAATGTCTTACCTTTTCTCAAATACTACTTTCACCCGAGGTTGAAGTTCCCACCCTCAGAGGACTGAAACTAGGCCCCTTGGGTTGCCTACCAAGAAATCCCTGTATCCTTGGGAAGAACAGTTCTGGTGATGTGGCAGTGAGCTGAGGAGTTAAACTATTGAAGATTCCATTAGAATGCAGACAGACAGGGGGATGACCTACTGGCAGGCATTAACTTTGTAGAGGGATCAAGATGCAGAATGAACAAGTCTTGTGGGATCCTAACGAGAATAGAATTGTCCCACCAGGAGCCCAGCAGGGCAGGGAGGCCTTGTGGAGTACTTGTAGCAGGAAATCTTGAGGGCACAGGGAGGAGGAAGATGGACACACTCTGGCCTACAAGTCAGAAGCTGGAAGTCCTGGGTTCCAAACTGATTTGTCATGAAACCTTGAACAAGTTGTGTGATGACTCTGGACTCAGTTTTCTTATCTGTAGAAATATTGCATTAGGTTAGAATAAACTGTAAACAATTAATGTGCTTTTTAATCTTATTTCCATAATAACAAAGGGAGAAGATGACGCTGAAGATAAATTATTATGTATCTCCTACAGTACTCCTCAATTGTGCAGGAGAGAATGGTCCCTTTGTGAGTGCACAGTCCCGCATCTTAAACACCATTACTCACTCCCCTTACCACATGATCTTATTCTTCTCTCCTCTTCAGGAGTTAAATTCTGTAAAAAGTGCTACTTATTTCCTTCTCAGCTTACTCAAGGACATAATGGCCTCTCAGAAGGTAAACCCAAGGTGACCCATTTCAGTACATCTTGTTTGCCCTCCTGGTGACATCCAGTTCCATGGGTTGCACCCTCATCCTGTCTCTTCCCTTTGGTGCATGACTCATTTTCTCCTTTTTTTCCTGTTCTCAGGCCTTTTCTTCTGCATTTGGGCTCCCCTTCCTATACTTTCCTCTTAGTGCTGGTCCTCACCACGGCTCTGAGTCAGTCCTCCACACCCTGGAGGTTGCATGCACACACAACTTTAGACGTCTTTTATGTGCTGGTAACTCCCAAATCTGTATCCCCAGCTCACGTCACCCTCCTGAGCTCCAGGCTCATTTATGCAAGCAATTTCTGGACCTCCTCATCAGTAGGTCCTATAGTCTCTCAAATCCTCGTTACCCAAACAGAACTTGTCTCTCCTTCCCTTGACCAAAGGTGCTCTTATGATCCTCCTTGTTCAGATCTCTGTGCTCAGTGAGTGCTTATTAGTACTATTTCTAAGTATCCTTTCTCTCTACCCTACTGGGCCTTCTACACTTGAGCAGCCAGCGTTTCCTCAATTGGTTCATTGCAGTGCCTGTTTACTGTTTTCCTTGATTTCAGTGTCTCCTCACCCACCTACTTCACATATTGCCACCACAGAGTGGGGTTATTTGATGGTTTGTTTTTAATTACAAATCTAATCACAAAGTCACTCCTGGCCAAAAAATCTTTTTGTATTAGATTTTTTGTTTTCTTTTTAATGTCCAGCTCCCATTCAATATTCTATTGGTATCAAATCTCTGAATTTCCTTTAGGGAATGCCACCTCTCTTAGCCCCCAGTCTCATCCCATTTCCTGGGGGCTGAGATGTAACATGTCACTTCACCCTAAATAAGCCTTGTCATTTCACTCTCCTGGTCACAGCGGTGTTCAAAGATGGGTCATTCAAACCAAGCCAGACCCAGGGCTTCAGCATGAATTAACTGAAAGATTTCTTGGTCTTAAACCTGAAGGACATGAGGCTGGAGTAGGTGTGGCCTCCATGTGGAGCTGAAGGAAGAAATCAGGTCTTGGAGGGGAGAGTGTTGAGCTGAGGTGGCCAGGGCAGGTCCCCATAACTTGGGCAGAATCTTGAATTTTGTCCCTACCTAAAACTACCCAACTATACTAGTTTTCCATTACAAGTGCCAATAATTCTGTTTTTTGCTAAGCCACCAGGGTTGGGAGTTCTTCCATTTGCTACTAATACACATTCAGTGCCCTCCATTGCCTGTGGGATAAAGTCCAAATTTCTTAGCAAGATTCACAAAGCCCTTTGCCACCTGGCTTTGTGTTCCTTCCAGCATCATCTCTCTTCACTGCTTGCCTTACCCTTGATGCTCCAGCAAGATGGAACTCCTTCCAGCTCCCCAAACACATGTTACCACTTTATTGTAATTGCTTTTAATTGTCCATCTCCTCCGGGAGACTGACAATGCCATAGGAATAGGGCAGTGTTTATTTTGTTCACTGCTGTAGCCCCAGATCTTAACAAGATGCTTGGAGTATATTTGGTGTTCAATAAATATTTGTCAGATCTATCAATGAACGTTTGCATGAGATGCCATTTATTTGATTAATTTGTTCTTGCACTAAATCTCATTTAATTAATTTATTCAACATCTACTATGTGTCAGAAGCCAAGAAAGATAAAAATAGTCCTGGATTTCAAACAGCTTATGGTCCCTGGGAAATATAGTGAAATAATCGTGTTATGTGATATCATATAATATAATTTCCCTGTAATTGAGATGTATATACTATATAATAGAAGCATGAGGGAAAAAGTCTCCTAACATTTCCTGGGGAATTCAGAGATGTTAGAAACGTAGGGGAAACAGTGCTTGAGATTGTCATGCCAATAGCAGTACTGACACTAATAGCAACACTCTGACAGGCACTGTGGTAACCATTTTGTAGTCTAAATCTCATTTAATTGTCAGGACCACAAATGAGATTATTATCCTCCCCTTCAGATGGGGAAAATAAGGATCAAACAAGTAAATGCCTTTCCCAAGGCCATTCAGCAAAAAATGACAAAGTCAGGGACTTGTGCCAGGCTGATAGGGTAGGGGAGAAAATTCCAAGCAGTGGCAAGATTCTGCAAAAAATCAAAGCAGAGGAACCAAGCTCATCTTTAGTATTTTGATTTTTGGTCCTTCATAGATTTTAAAATTAGTTTTGATGCACAAAAACATTGCATTAAAATATTATTTATCTTGATTACTGAGGCTTTTGCTGATTGGGTCCCTCACTTCCTCACCTTTTTTGCTAACTTAGAGTGGTGTCTGGTGTTTGGGAAACTACAATAATACAAGATCATAGATATGGCTGGTGATGGCAGAAGGAGATGAGAAATGACTATGGATAGATAGGTAGGTGGGGTTATGTGAAGGGAACCTGAGTTTATGTCATGGCAGGGTAATTTTCTCTCAGAGTCCAATTGTTTCCAAACTTCAATAATGGATGAAAGTCTTTTAAAAGGAAAAATAGTCTTCAATGACCCCTCCCCCAGAGTTACTTAAATTATTTTCATTGTATGGTTACTTGTGTATGGACAGACATAAATGAGATATCACTTTTGTGCAAGTATAAACATACATTTGCAAATAAAACACAAAAATGAAAAACTAATACAATTCAAATTAGTAGCTAAAATTTTGCATCTTGGATGACATTGGTTTGCTGCAAGTAAATTTCTGCTTATGTATGATTGTGTTATAACTATGCATTGATCACCAGCACAATTTTTTGCAAATGCTGAATCTCTATCTGCAAGGCAGAGGGCCAGTCACTTTTCTCTAGACCTTCTCCTCTGCAAAACCTTCCTTTCTAATGGAGGTTTTCGTTTAGTTGGGGACAAAGCCTTGACATTTTTATCTCATCATTATTACTCATTGGTTGCTACAAGTACAGTGGATCATCTTGGTGCCAATGTGGTGGAGAACATAGAAGTGAGTATGGAATGTGTGCAAGATATTTGTACTCCAAATGATCTAGAATGTGAAAAAAAATTGATCATAAATCTCTTTTGTGTGTTCAAGATATTTATAGTTCAAATGATCTAGAATGTGAGAAAATTGATCTTAAAGATCTCAGTTTGAAAAATAATTCTGTAGACCATGGGGTGGGATGAATACTGAGAGATTTTGAGTAGATGGGCATGCTCAAATGATGGCTGTTTTGACAGTGTTGTTTGTTAGAAGGATGAAAACCAGGTGAGCAATGACAAGTGTTTCAGCCTGAGCATGAAGTGGCTCCAGTCACAGCCTGAATGATGATGAAGAGATAAACTGGCAGGGATGGGGGATTAACTGGACATGGGCACTGAGGAAAGGCGTGACAAAGACTCCAGGTGTCTATCTTAGATGGTGTGTAAAACTGGCACTATTATGAGGCCAAATTTCAGAAAAGCAGCAAGTTTTGTAGAGAGGCTATTTAGCCTTGTACATTCTGAACTTAAGTGGCTGTGGGGCAGCTAGGAGATGCTACCCAGGAAAGTGAAGAATGCCCAGACCTAGAGATTGAGAGAGAAGCATAGGCCAGCACAGTCTGCAACCAGATGTTCTTGGTTCCCAAAGTCTAAAGGATGGGCCTTGGGGGATGAAGGATCCTGTGACAGATCTGACAAAATTTGTTTGAGGGTAGTTAGTGTATTTTTCTAGGGAGAAAGTCCTTGGCTTTCATCAGATTCTTCAAATGGTCTATGGTCACTTAAGAGGGGATAGTGCTAAAGAAACAGTCCTGGGGAACAATGACAATTCTGGAAGGCACAGAAAGATGCCTTGAGGATGGCAGAAGTGGTCAGAGTGGGAGGCACTAGGAGGGAGCAACCAGTGGACCAGCAAAGAGAGGAGAGAGGACAGTGGTGTCAGCCATGGAGGAGTGGTCCAGCAAGACAGGGATATAGCCACTGGTTTAGTCAGGCAGGATGCTTCAGGTGGAGTGGAGACTGAAGGGGCAAAATGACTGAGTGCAGGGAGACAAAATTATACATGAGCCACTGAGAAATTTGATTGGAAGGGATGGGGAGAAAAGAGAGGAGAGACTTAACTGTTCTAAATCTATGGGGGTGCGTTAGTCAGATTTCTTTTGCTGTGATAAAATATCTCAAAGAATCAATTTAAAAGGTGGAATGATATATTTTGTTTCATAGTTTCAGAGGTTTCAGTTCATGGCCACCTGGCCCTGTGACTTTGGTCCCATGGTGAGGCAGTAAATTATGGCAGGGAGCATGTGGTAGGGCAAAAAAGTTGCTTATACCATGCTGGCCAGAAGGCAAAAAGGTGGGGTATGGTGAGAGGGAGGATCTCAAAATACCTTCCAAAGGTGCACACCCAAAACATAACTTCTTTCACAAGGTCCTTGACCTCCTAAAGTTTCCATCACCTCTCAAGGATCACACAGACTTTGAGGGACATTGGAGATACAAACCATAACAGGAGGCAACTTAAACATGTGCCTTTCCTGACAGAAAAGGACCAGTGGGGAGAAAGGGTAAGATGCATACTTAGAAAAGATACTTAATGGATGGAGGTATCTGGTAGATATGGGGACATGATGTGGTTTTAAAATACAGGCTAGATTTGAAATACAGTAAGAACAAATGATTGTAGTTGAAAAGATAGTTTGTTAATCAGAATTCCCCAAAGGAAGGGACACGTGGGAAAACCAGGGCAAGCAAGGAGGACTGTGGGCAAGAGCCTTTTTATGTTTCTTGTGGGAAGGAAAGGGCAAAGTAGGGTACATGGGCTTAGGAGTTTGAATCACTAGTTTGAATCACTTTAGTAGGCTCTGGGATATAGGAGCTGTCCCTAGCTGTCTAGTGTGTGGTCATTGGGTATAAGGACAGGTGAATAGTGACTAGGAGTGGTGGAATACAGCAGACTCTGGACTGGCTGGTATGTATGTGAAAAGCGCTTACTGGGAAGCAGCTTATAGTCTCTAGGAATTAGCTCACACTGGGAGGGGCAGAGTCAGAAAACCTTAGATGTCAAGATATCTCATGCAGAAAATAAAAGTCATAGTTAATACAGGTATCTAGGGCTGGAGATTTAACTCAGTGGCGCCATGCATGCCTGACAAGCACAAGCTCCTGAGTTTGATTCCCAGTACTGAGAAAAAAAATACAGGTATCTAGAACACAGATGGGTAAATTGGCCTTGAGAGGAAAGAGTCCATCTTCCTTAGAGATGGGCTCTGTGTGCGTGCGTGTGTGTGTGTGTGTGTGTGTGTGTGTACATATATATGTGAACATGCTTGAGGGTTGAGGATGCTGGCAAATCTGAGGAATTTCATGCTTTCTTCTTTAAGTTTACTTGAAACCACGTTGTCATGCATTCCAAGTAAAAAAACTGGGCTGGGAGGTCTGATGGTATAAGCAAGCTGAGGGTGTTTTCTGGAGAACATAGTGTGTCCAGCAAGGCTAGAGGTGGGTGACTTCTAGTGGGGGACCAAGGCCTAGGAGTGACTGGACTTCTTGTCCTGACTTTGAAGTTCCTCAAGTGGCCTTGGCCACACCACTCCCCCTTTCTGAGTCACTTGAGAGATCTCAGCCTTGATCTAGAAGGAGATGACTGTAAGCAACAGAGAGACTTAATGTTGCCCAGGAGTGTCACTTCTAATTTCTATCATCAAGGACAGCTGCCTAAGAGAGTTTATCCCTTCATGGACCCCCATGTACCAAAAGTACTTCTTAAATGACAGATTGGAGGAGGGCTGTTCATCTGACAGAAGAGACTTTTCAATAATAAGCTTTTCTAGTGGTTTTGAGTGTTTATAAATAATCAGAAAATTAACTGAGGTCTCAGAAGCAAGAAACCTTAAAACTGAAATGTTAGGGGCCACTGGCCACGGGAAGTCAATTCAAAAAAATAAAGTATTTCTGATACAATCATGTAAATCAAGGTGCAAAGTGGGCTCCATTGCTTAGCCCTTGTCTGCATATAATATTGCAAGGAGATGTAGTCAATGACAGCTTTTTCAAAATTTAATGAGCAAGTGTCTTTTCACCATATACTGTATTATACACTGTATTAACTTTTGAATAAGATATAACCTCAGAGTTTAAGAAGTTTGTATTTCTCACAATAAATCTTTAATTAGCATTGTAGCTACATGATTTTTGTTATTATTTTTGTTTATCTTTATTAATTTTATTTTTGATGATGAGAATTGAGCACAGAGCCTTGTGTCTGCTAAGCATATGCTCTACCACTGAGCCACATCTCCAGTCCTATTATTTTATCTTAAAGGAGTTTCTTGGGCTCTATATCTGGGGTTCAGATTCTGGAAGTTTGGGATGAGACTCAGGAATCTACATCTCTAATAAATATCCCAAATGTCTTAGTTACTTTCCTCATGGCTGAGACACAATACCCATCAGCTGCAACTTACAGGAGGAGAGGTGCATTTTGGCTCATTTTAGATGTTTCAGTCATTGCATGGTAGACTGGCTCCAGAACAGAGGTAACATGGCAGAAGAGTTGGGTGGAAGAAAACTGCTCACCTCATGGCAGTCAGGAAGAAGAGAGTGAAGGTCAGAGCCAGGGAAGGAAGTATGCCTTTCCTGGCTACGTCCCCAGTGGTGTGTCTGTTCTGAATAGACCTGCCTCCTAACGACAAGTCAGCTATAATGCCCCATGGTCATATCACCTTCTGCAAGCCCCTACCTATGAGCACGAGGCTTTAGGGGGTTACCCAGATTTGAAGTGGGTCCAGGACAGTACATTGAGAAGGTCAGCATAGAGGTCACAATTGTTGCTCAGACACGTATGTCTGACTTAAGGCAAATAGGTCTATTCAAGAAAAGGGCGGGGTGGGGATTTAGCTCAGTGGTTTCACTGCCTGCTGTGCAAGTGCAAGGACCTGAGTTCAATCCCTGGTAACAAAAAAAAAGCTGATCCCTGGGCCAGGGATTTAGCTCAGTGGCGCTGCACCTCCTCCTAAGCATAAGATCCTGAGTTTGATCCCTGGAACAAAAAAAAAAAGCAGATCCCTTATTCTTGGGCCAGGGATTTAGCTCAGTGGTTTCGCCTCTTGCCTCAAAAGCGGAAGGTCCCGAGTTCCATCCCTGGTACCAAAAAATAAGAAAAGGGAGCTGGTGATGGAGGAACAAATCAAACCATCCATGTCATTGGTGCACCACATCCTAATTAGAAGAAGAAGGAGGCTCTTTTCAGCAACAACTACCTAGAAGAAAAGAGGCGGTGACCTTCCACAAGAAGAATGAATCTATGGCTTAGCACAAGGGTCTGTAGTGGGTTCAGCAAACTTCCTGTAAGGTTCACAGAGGAGATGTTTCAGTTTTGGTGGCTCATAAGGTTTCTGTAGCAGTTATTCAGTGCTGCCATTGTACCATGCAAACAACCGTGAGCATCTCTACTTAAATGAACAGGAGTGGCTATGTTCCAATAAAATTTTATTTACAAAAATAAATGCTAGATATTATCCAAAATAGCCAAGATATAGAAACAACCTAAATATCCATTGACAGAAGAATGGACCAAGAAAATGATGGAATATCATTTGACCTTTAAAAAGGAGGGACATCTGCCATATGTGACTATGTGGGTGGCCCTGGAGAACGTTACACTAAATGATATCAACCAGACATAGCTGTACACATAGAGATAGACAGTGGAAGAAGGGCGATTGCCAGGATCTGGGAGGAGGAGGAAAGGGAGGGGGTATTTTCAATGGGTCTAAAGTTTCAGTTATACTAGATGAGTACGTTCTAGAGATCTGCTGTACAGCATCATGCTGATAATTAGCAATATGGCAGTATATGGCAGTGTGCATTTAAAGTTCAAGAGGGTCAATCTCATGTTAAATGTTATTACAAAACCAAAACCAAAGAGCACATGGAAACTTTTGAAGATGATGGATATGTTTATTATCTTGATTGTAGTGATGGTTTCATGAGTGTATGCATATATTCAAATTCATCAAATTATATATATTAAAGATGTACTTTTTTTGTATATCAGTTATACCTCAATAAAACTGTTTTTTTTTAAACTGGCCTGAGGGATTTGGCCTGTGGTTACCAATTTCTGGTCTAGAATCTGAGCTCCAGATCTTGCTTGGGGTACATTGAATGTGCTGCCATTCCTTAGGTCCTGGAGGAAGGACTTGTTCTTCTCCCAAGCAGAGATTTAAGGGTAGGGTGAGGTTGCCGGCTGCCCAAGAGCATGGGGTGAAATCCTCTCTGGAACTGATCACAGATACCACCCAGTGTTCCTAGCCAATACTTCGTACATATAAAACATGAACTCAAGCATCATGAATTGAAAAATAACTGAGCACCAGACATTCCAAACCAAGAACTAGTAGCAGTGATTTCTTCCGTTTATTGAATATTCACTGTATCCCTAGACAGGGAACTAAATATTTTTCTGCTGTACTTGAGCTCAGCTTCTCTGGAACCTTATCAGGTAGGTTCTATTATTATGACTATTTTACAGATGGGAAAACTAAGGCTCAGAGAGATGAAATGACCTGCCTAAGCTAACTTAACAAGTGAACAGTGGAGCTAGGACTGAAACTGGGCAGGAGGTCTCCAGGATCCTGCTCTTAGCACAGCATTCTCATATTTACAATAAACTGCAGTCCAATTGTAGACCACTGAGGTGCTAAGTGTGTCACACTCTGGTAGAAACTCACAATGACTAGAGTCACTTTGATGGAGGAGTGGTGTCTGAAAGTTTCATAAATTATGCTTATCCATAGAAAGCCTTGGCTTGCTGAAATTACCAAGGCATAATCAGAAAGCGCTTGTTAAAGTAATCATACTTAGAGAAGCAGAGATAGAAAAGGGAATCTGAAGTTGCCTCTGGATCATTTACTGAAGGATTGTCTTATCACTTTCCAAGAACGTTTGCAACCTTTGACTTTATACCTCTGACTCCAACCTAGAGATCTGCAGTTTTAATCTGAGAGAAGAAATTGATTCTGCCTCCAGGTTTTCCTCTGCTGGTCAAGGTATCCAGGAGCAATCTGAGATTTGCATTTCTATCACTGCTGTACTAAGCCTAATTAAGTTTATGAGAATTATATGACCACCTCCATGGTTTCCAGAACTACCTCTAGCTTCTTACAATTTCTAATCAAACTTTGTTTTGGAAATAGACATTTTCTGTATACTTTTAAAGGCTTTCTCTTTTTCTTTCTCTGTGAAATTATAGGGAAATATTTAATTTTTCATTCTAGATTTATTCAACTTAGTCAAAGATATCAGCAGCATGGCAAAAATTTCTGTTTCTTAATTTTTGATCTGCTCCCTTTCAAGTGCTCAGACAGTTTGGTTGAATGTTTATACCACCACTCTGGTTTAAGATGAAGGGAGGCAAGTATTAGAAACAACTTGTGGAAGGTAGGATTTGAGCTCTGTGGAGCCATGCTTTTGGGATCTAGGGGTAGGTAGAGCTGTTCACTTAAAGCTTGAAGTCTTAAGAAAGTACATCTCATCTTCTTAATGTCTCCCTTTTGTTTTTGGAGGGAAGATTTGTCAGCCACCTCTGCTGCCCACTTTTCTATTTCATCCTTTGAGTAGAATTCATCTCCAGAAAGACATGTCAACTTTACATGGCAGTTCCACATTCTCAGTACCAATCCTAGAAACTTCTGGAATGTCTTGTTCACTGGCCTAGGTATGGAGATCTACTAGCACCTTCCTGTCCACAATCCTCACTCAAAAGGTGAATTTGCTAAAGCTCTCTGCTTCTTAGGGTTGCAGAAAACCAATGGTGTGTGTGTGTGTGTGTGTGTGTGTGTGTGTGTGTGATCTTTTTTAAAAAGCAGAGCAAATCTTATACAAATCTGATAATCGTCTGAAAAACTCTGGGCCTTGCCATTTACGTTCCCCAACCTAGTCTCCCTTCCACACCAAGGGAGAAAATAAGGGCTTGTGAGGACTTAACAGCTTAGAGATGGAAAACTTAAAACTAGTCGGATTCTGCCCAAATCCTATCAGATTTTCTTGCTTCTCATAAACCTTTAATCAGTATCAATGGTGTACTGAGTGTGTGTGCTGCTGTTCTCATCTCAATCAACATAAACCACATAGCAAAAGTAGAAACAGTGTACACCATTACCTGGAATTGCGTTGGAAATGGACTTCAGTGTTGGCTGTCCCTGGGTCTCTGAAGGCAAACTTACCCTGGGGCCAGGCTGGGGATGGAGTGGAGGGTCCTATGATTCTTGACTCACATGCCAAAGTCCCAAGCTTTCTGCTTGTTGGCACTCAAGGGTATACAGGCTGTAGACAAGCAGAGAGCCCCCCCAACACGCATGCACGCATGTACTCCTCCTCTCCCCCATATAAATATACTCCCAGTACAACCACAAAGCACTGCAGTGCAATGCAGATCTTTACTGAAATCTCCTTCCCTCTGCCTTGCCTTCCCTTCCTTTCGCTTCCCCTTTCCTCCCCTTTGCTCATTTTAATAAAATGGAAACTGGTTACATCACATACCAGACAGCAAAACTATACCAAATCCTCTTATAATAAATAATACATTATGCTCTTAAACGTTTTCCCGTGTGTCCTTTCTTTCCTCCTCAGGCCCCACTCCTTCCCCTTCTCAGCTGTCCCTAAAGATGGTCCATTTTCTCACATAAAGAACTTTGACTTTCTCAGTGTCTCTAGTTTTATTGGCTCATTCACCCCGTTAAACCCATCCTCATGAGAAGGTAAGGTTGGGTGAGGCAGTAGGTGAGGGGCTGCAGAGTCCAGGAGGTCCTGAAGGGGCTGCCAGCACCTATGGCACCTGGGGCTTGCTTGGGAGGCAGGAACTCCTCAGCTCTGCAACACTGTTGCCACACAGAAATCCTGGCTCTTTACTTATTTTTTTCCCCCAACGAAAGCCAAAATTCTAGATTTTTATGTAAAAATCACCTTTAAAAATATTGATCATGAGCTTAATTTTATAAAAAAAAGTGAGTGGGAAAAAATTACGTGGTGTAACAACTTTGCTTCTGTGAATGCAGTATGCTGGGTGTGCTCTCAAGGGCACCAGCTACAGTGACTTCCATCTTCTTGCCCACAGCTGGCATCTGGAACTATATTGTGGATGCAGGGTAGCTTGGAGTCCCTCCTGAACCATGGATACTACCAGGCACCTTCAATCCCACAAGAGGGGTGAGGAGCAGACACCTTGGGAAGGAGGAAGCCATCTGTTTCTGGGTGTGGGGAAGTCCTGTCTCTAGAGATGAAACTTCAGGAACTGCTCAGATCAGGTAAGATTTCCCTCAGCAGTCTTGGTTTTATTTTATTGTGGTTGCCCATGTATTATTTATAGAGAGAAGTCCATTGTACTCAAGTTGCGCCTCTTAGGTCAGTGCTGGCTCTTGCACTGAGGGGAAGCACTAGCTTGTTAGGAAAGTGACTTTGCAAATGGGCTCATCGTCCCTGGCACGTATATTTGATAGGCTGCTTTGGGAGATGGGGCCTGTGGCAGGGTGAGCATGAGCCTGCTGGCTGGTGGGGGTGAAGCTCCCCTGGAGGGATCCCTTGTGTTTGGGCTGGTGTAGGTGACATTGTGAGAGTTGTCTCAGGACACAGTCAATCTGGGCCTTGCTCTTTGGGGCCAGAAGCTGGGATGAGCACAGGGACTATGAGTAGAGGAGGTGGCTGCCCCCATCTTGCTTCCTTGTTAGGCTTGGCTGGTTATCACCAGGTGGGGCTGATGGGGAAGGACTGCCCCGGAAGCTACCCGTGTTGGGAGGCGACCGCCACATTGTGTTCTCTCACACAGTGATATCCTGAGGGTGTGGCCCTCTCTGGGTGCAGCCTGGCAAAGCTTTGTGACCACTACCTGGCACCACTGGGACTGGGCCATGGCCACAGAGAAAGTTGATGTTTGAGCATTAGGATCTCCAGCCAACGGCTGCTGAGAGCTGCCCCCGGAAGCAGCTGCCACCTGTCCAGCTCACTTGGTTTAAGGTTTGGGCTGAAGACCCAAGGAAATGCTGAGAGTACTCCCTGAGCCTAGCCAGGGTGATGTGGACTCAATGGTTACTGCCAGGAGTGCAGCACAACAGAAAGAGCCTCCTAGCTCATCTTCCTGCCTCCAACCTATGCAGCAGAGAGGAGTATCCTGAATGCCATCCAAACAGATTGCCTGTCCACAGAACTCTGTCAGTAGCTCTCTCTCAGCATATGGGCAAGACTCTTCTTGAGCTGACCTTGAATTTTTCTCTATCTTCTTCCTTCCCCTTTCTTTCACGGACAGCATAGGCTCTAACCATTCTGTCTTCTGTACTGATCAGGACACATTGTAATGTTAGCAGGAAAGGCAATATGCTGAGCTAAAATTCCCCTGCCTTCTTGCAAATAGGGATGACCAATTAAATATGAGTGGAGGTTTTTGAATGAAGGTTCAGGCAAAGCTCTTAAAAGAGAAGGAGCTGGGTTCTGTCCCCTTTTGCCCTTCCCCCTTTGCTTGTTTGGAAAGCAGATGTAATAGCTGGATTTGCAGCAGCTATTTTGGAGCATGAAAAAAAGACTGAGAGGATCATTAAAGGCTTGGTTCTAATATGATCAAGTCTAAAAATAATGTCCACATTCTGAATTCTTGATATTTAAAAAAAAATGTCCTATGTGCTTAAACTGTTTACTTAGGTCTCCCCTATAATAAGTGCACTTCTCAACCAATACAACTTCAAGTAATTGCTTATTTTGTCTGAGCTAATTCAAGATGAATTATTTATAAAATAACCATGACTGCCTAATCAGAGTTCTGAGGATAATGACTAATTAATTCATGGAAGTTAAGTGTTTTCCTTGGGACAGGTGATAGGGCATAAGGAAGAATGCAGGTACTGAGCCAGGGCCAGGACAGAAGATATTTTTAGTGGAGGAACTCCTGAATTGTTCTTGCAGGACAAAAGTCTCTTTCTTCTATGAAATACCCATAACCAACCATCAAAGTATCTGGCATATGTCTTCAATATTGGGCATTATTTTACCACAGTAACCTTCGCTAAACAGAACACCAGGTTTTGAGATTGTAGTTAGTCTTTATCCCCAACTGTGTGTCATTTTTTTTGAGAAGTAAACAAATCAAACCATAAACTAGAAAACAATCTGATATTTATCAGAAATACAGCTAAATATAACCTGGTAATTTTCCAAGCTCATCTAGTAACTAGTACTTCTCCCATCTAATCTCTATTTCTTTCTAAAACCTGGACACTGAACTGACCTGAGACTCCAGAGAAACAGAACCAGCATACAATACGTGTGTGTAGTTTGTGTCTATCTGTCTATTGTTTGAGAGATTTTTAAGGAATTAATTTATAAGACAATGGGAGCTGGCAAGACTAAAATACGCACGGCAAGTCAGCAGGCTGGAAATTCAGGGAGGATCCTACTGGTGTTTTGTCCAAAAGCAGCTGGGAGACAGACAGCTGGGAGACTCAATTTTTTCTCCTGAAGCCTTCAACTGATTGGGTGAGGCCCATCCATATGATGGAAGGTGATGTTTTATTTAAAGTCTATTGATTTATATGTTAATCACTTCTTAAAAAAAAAAAACTTCACAGCAACATTTAGACTTGTGTTTGACAAAACTCCTGGGCACGATAGCCTGGTCAAATTGACACACAAAATTATAGGGTCCATACTTTTCAGATAGGTGGGAGGCCATGACAGCAAATTGCTTGACATTACCAAAGCCAAGAAGTCGACACAAACATATCTAAGATTAAAATTAGAATAAGTCTTAGCTAAGTAATGTAATAAAATTTATAATAATAATCCTTTTCCTCATTCTCATTTTAGTCCTCCACTATTCAATAAACAACCCAGCCAATTGGGATGTAGGGACTTGAAAAGTTTGCTATTGAATAAACCAATACAAATGATCTAGCCTGCACACTTGTTTTCTAAGAGGTTGACTCAGAATATAGGGGTAGCTAATGAACTGGAATGAGGTGTTTTAGTCCCACGTGCTCAGACATTTAGACCAGGCATCACTGTATGGAGGTGACACAGTTCTTAGCTGAGCTCACCCAACTTTTCTCTTTCTAGCCACTCGACAGAAAGAGATGGCTGTGGTCTCGAGCATACTCATGGACAAAGAGTATATTTGATGGTTGGTTTTAGGTGCCAATTTGACTCGATTGTGGAATATTTAGAGAGCTGGTAGAGCATCATTTCTGGGTGTGTCCACAAGGTGTTTTCAGAGATGTGTGAATTGGTGGGTGTTATAATTTGATCTGGAATGTCCCCTAAATGCTCATATGTTGAAGGCTTGGTCCATACCTGGTGGTTCTACTGGGAGGTGGGTGAGTTCCTGGCTGAGTCCCCTTCTCTCTCTGTCTCTGTCTCTGTTCCTGACTTCTGTCCACCAGGAGGTGAGATGCTTTGCCCCAACATGTGCTCCTTACCATAGGCCCCAAACCAATGGATCCAAGTGACCATGATCTGAAACTCTGAAACCATGAGCCAAAATGAATAATATTTCCTCCTTTTTAAGTAGTTTATATCAGATATTTTGTCACAGTAACAGCAAGCTGATTAACACAATGGACTATAGGGGTAAGTTCTGTCCTCAGTGTGGGCAGTACCATTCAGTGGGCCAAAGTTGGAGCAAACGAAAGGAGGAAAGGATTTTCTCTCTCTCTCTCCTAGAGTTGGGAGCCTCACCTCTCCTCCTGACCTTGGACATCAGAACTCTAATGTCTCTGGCCTTTGGACTTCAAAACTTATACCAGCTGTTCCTCCAGTCCTCAGGCCTTCAGGTTTGGACTGAGAGTTGCACCATTGGCTCCCCTGGTTTAGAAGCTCCCCTGGATCAAACACTTGCTACTGATCTTCCCAGGTCTCAGCTTTCAGACAGCCTTGCAAGTGACTTCTGAGTCATGCAGCCTCTGGTTCGTTCACTCCCCACCTCAGTAATAGTCATTGAGCTGCTTGTGTGTTAGGTGCTATACTAGTACCATGGACAGGACATAGCCCCTGATCTTTCAGAGCCTATATTCTAATGGGAAGAATAAAATGTGGTAAGTATTCCCAAGAATCGTTATATAATTACAGTTGGTGCTAAGAGTTGTGTAGGGAAGTCCTGCAGTTCTGGGTGAGAATAAAGGAGGTACCTGTCTTAGTCTGGACTTTGAGTATAGCTTATCAGAGGATTAGGTGATCTTCATGGGCCAGGCAGTTCTTATTTTTCTCCTACTCCAAACACTGGCTGTATCCCCCATTTTTCTTAGGTAAGTTTGAGTGGGTTCTGCCTTTTGCAACAAACCCAAGAGAAGGTTAAAAATCAAAACAAAAACTCTTCTGAAGTGAATGGATTCCTAGCATCAGGAAACGGGGTGGCAGAAGGGATTTTTTTTTTTTAGGTTGAGGAAGCTTTGCATTGCTTTTCAAATAATATCAGACTCCAAGGCTCTTCCTGAGCAAGGAGCTGCTTGTGAACCCTGAGCAGGCCCCTGTGGTTGGCAGAGGGCATGCTTGCAGCCTCCTGGCCCAGGAGGAAATGATGGCATTAATTCCAGGCCTGGAAAGGAATAGAAAGCCCTGCTCCCAGGAGCCCCAGCTCAGCCCTTTGGCTTTCCTGGGAGTTTCCCTGTGTTAAAATGCATTGGCTGTGAGTCAACATTTCCCTCGCAGCAGGGGGCTCTGTGCCCGAGTTCCTTGGCCTCATTTCCTTCCAGGACCCCAATGACTGGCAGACAGTCATGAGTGACAAGCCCCCCCCCCAATAAGGGAGGAGGTTTGGCAGGGGGAAAACAATCCCGATTTGGCAACAAAGCTCTTAGCTTTGGGGCCTGTGAATAGCATGCAGCCACATCCAGAATGTGCATCCAGAAAGGGCATCTTTGGGTGAGTACTGAGCAGTTTGTAGGTTCCAGGGAAAGCAGAATCTGTGGGAGAAGTGTTCAGTGTCCAGGGAGGCCACCTTGAACAGGGAAAGAGTGAGACTGGCCGGGTGTACCAGCTGGCTTGAAGCATGTGTTGCCAGTTTCTCATCTCAAGAATCAGACGAATGGTCAGGGCACCACTGTCAGCGTGCTCTGGATGAGCTCCTGTGACTTTACTCAAACATTTGGGCTGGGAATTTGAAGAGCTTCTCCCAGATCCCACTCTGCAGCAATCTGCTATGAGACACCAGGCCAATTGCTGGAGTTCGCCAAGCCCCAGTCCCTTCATAGAAAAATAAAGGGTCAGGTCTATGAGGTTGAAGATTTAGATCTATTGTGGGGTCTTGCAAATTTTTCCTTCTTACCATTTTCACCACTATTAACTCATCCTCATCTGGTTTTTATGATATCATAAAGAGACATAAGAGATAGAAAACAGTGTTGTTAGCTCTTTGGTCAATAGGCTTCCACCTATTATGTATCTAAGATTAGGTGTCTAATACACATAGTATTAGACATCCCCACGTTTGGGGGTTTATGTCATAGATTCAAACTCATGTTCCTACCCTCCCATATACACCTTTAATATCATTAAAGCTTACAGTGACCAGAGTTATCAGTCAGGTTGGCACATTTTGTCAAACTATGGGAAACTATAGCTACACACGAAGACTTCTACTCACATTGGACTCTGTGAACATTTGCTAAAACTTAAAGAGATTTCTGCAACTTCTGAAATTTTTTTAATGTACTTTTTAAACTTTTAATTTTAATACAGTCTAATAATCTAAAATGTTGCAAAGAGAGTACAGAGCTGTATGTCCCTTACCCTATTTTAACCTAACATCAACTTTCACCTAAAGGTGGAGACATACCTTCATCCACTTTTATCTAATGTAAATACCCAGTCTAATGTAACTATGATGTTTATCAAAACAGAGACATTATCATCTGTACAGTACTATTAACCACACAACAGGTTTTATTGGATTCCCTAGTTTTTTCACAGGTGATCTTGTTCAATTCTAGGTTGTAACCAGGTACCACAGTACATTTAGTCCTCCTGTCTCTGCAGTGTTCTCTGACTGGGGACAGTTCCTGTCTTCCTTGCTCTTTTATTCCATAATTTGAAACTTTTGAATACTACCGATGATGTATTTTGAAGGCTATCCCTTGGTTTGGGTTTAGCTGATGTTTTATCATGACCAGACTATGGTTTTGAATTTGGAGGAAGAATACCACAGATGTGAAGTGCCATTAGGCCAGTATGTTTCAGGCCAAGGGTGTGTGATATCAGTATGATTTGTCACTGGCAATGGTAACCACGGGCACTTGGCTAAGGTGATATCTGAAAGATTTCTCCATCACAGAGTTACTGCTTCCTTCTTTTCATTGGTTAAGAGTATGAGTATTTTTATGCTTTAAACTTGTATCAGAATATTATTTCTAATGCCAAGTCCTAGACAAAAAATTTCCCCCATTTTAAGGAATATGATTTTCTGTGTGTAAAGTATTACAATTGTATGTGGTGCTTTGGGGTATGTGGGATATTGTACTGGTGGACCTAAGGAGATGCCAGCAGGTAAAATACAGGTGGATCTGAGGTTTCTTTAAGGTATGAGAGCAGGCTGGGGGCAGAAGAAGAAAAAGGAGCAGAAGGGCACAGTGGGTGGTTGTTATGGAGCAAGTGTGCCTAGCTGGGATGGGGGGGCAGGATGAGCAGGAAACTGTAGCTTAAATGGCAGGTTTAATGGGATCTAGGGAAAATTACGACAAAAGGGGACCCTAGGTGAATGCGTGTTTTCTTTCTCATCTGGTTGGTTCCATGAGGCACTCACCAATCTAGGGGTATGGTCTGTGGTCGTGAAAGTCAGGTTGATTGATTGGCTGGCCAGGCTCTCAGACCCATGACTTGGAGCTCATCAGCATCATGAGCCCAGGAAGGAGAGGAACTCTATTCAGGCTACTGTCAAATTGCAAGGGATCTGCTTAGGGGGTATATCTACCTGGCCATGTTCATCTGGGCTGTAAGAATGTCAGCACTTGGCATTTATCAGAAGGTAACCACACATCCTTTGCAAACAAGGGGCCTGGGGAAAGTAGATTATCCACATGTCTGCTAAGCACAGGTTTGTAGGAGACTCTTTTGGAGGCTCATCCTGGCATTGCCTAGCTCTGATCATCAGGGGCTTGCTATAAAGTCATTCTTCCAAGGGGAGGCTCTGGGTCACTTTTGCTGCCTTCTTCGAGTCTCAATGACTTTTAACAGGCAACATCTGACAGTGTGGAAGCCTCTTGCAGCCCTGGGTGAAATTATGATAACAAGAGAAAAAAGCTATTACTGCCACCATGCTTTCATTATGCAAATGATATTAAGATAGGCTGTGTGGATCGCCCCTGGCTATGCTATAATCTCCATGCAGTGATTATAATGTGTCAAACTTAGTCATTTTGATTATGACATGTTAATTACATGCCATCCTCATGTAGACATGAATATTACTCCCAGTCAGACAAAACACAAATTGGGGCCATTGTTAGTTGGTTAGTTGTGTGTATATGTATTAACTTTATTTTATTAAATGGATTAAAAGATTTAAAAGATATGTAATATTATAGACTAATTAAATGCTGGCCAGCTCCTCTGTGCTCTGCTGGGTAGACAGTGAATGTGACTCACTTGGACTTTCTGTCCTCTGGGACTATTGGCAAAAACAGAGCTTCCTGGGAAACAAGGAGCTTTGGTTGCTGGGATGGGGGGTAAGAGGGGATCTGAGCTGGGATGAGAGGGAGTGGATAAAAGGTTGGTAGGATGGGATGTCAGGGAGTGTTTGAAAGCTCCAGGCACAATATAGGGTGGGAGAATGAGTAGAGGGAAATGTTAGCATGAGTGACAGGGATGGCTGAGCCAGAAAGGTCCTGCGGACCCTCAAGTCCACCTCTCCTTTCACAGAGGGGGAGATCTGGGGCCCAGAGAGGAGTGAAGGAACTTGACCAGGGTTACCCAGCCAGCTAGAGAAAGAGCTTGCACATGGCTTTGTACCATGCCCCTGTGGCGTGAAACCATCATTCCTGGTGGAAGTAAACAGGCTTATCTGGTTTGCATGGGAAGCACCATGGCACCTCCAAGCGACCACTCTGGGGAAGAGTCCTTTATCCACACATTCATGGGTCAGAATCAAGTTGAAACCCCTCCTCTAGACACCCACGGTCCTCTATAGTCAGACTTCCTTCTACCCATTTTTTTGGCCTTTTCCACTAGTCTTACCCTTGCAATTCTTTTACTTCTAGGTGTATTTTCAGCCAAGTGTGGTGCTGCATGGCTATAATCCCAGCAACCCTCTGGGAGGCCAAGGCAGGAAGAGCTCAAGCTGGAGCCTAGCCTGATTTAGCAAGATCTTGCCTCAAAATAAAAAATTAAAATGAACTGGGATAAGGCTTATTGTGAAAACCCTGGGTTCAACTCCTGGTACTGGAAGAAAGAAAAGAAAAAAAGTATTTTCTATGGCAATATTCTCCAAACACACCTAGAATCTTTATTCCTTTAGGTTTACACAAAATATAAAATAATAGTAAGAGTTAGTATTTATCTAGAATATTTTGTTGATATTTATTTTCTACATTCCAGGCACTGTTCCAAAAGTGATTTTTTAAACTATATTTAGTTTCAAAGCCATTCTATCAAATATATCATATTAGTATTCCCATAAAACAGATGAAAAACTGAGGTACAGACAGCTTCATCCAGGATACCCTGCCTGCAGAGCTCCTACTTCTGCTAGATAGAATATGCTGCCTCTCTGAATTAATGTTTTCTTTCAATTGTGTTTGTCTTGCAAGGCCCACATCACATCAGGCCCTGGAAAGTTTCCTCTGCTGTAGAAGATTGTACTGTTACTCATAAATACTTGGAGTCTTCTCTTGAGGAGAATTAACCTCCCGTTCCATTAATGGTAGGCTTGGCTGTGCACTTGCTTTGGTCAAAATGTGTTTGGAGTGACATTCAGAGAGGATCACATGCAAGGAACAGCTTTACCAGCTGGTTCTCTTTTCTCCCTACCATGCCAAACAGAAGTCCTCGGTAGCAATTGATCTATCAGCTTGGGTTCCAGAATAAAGATGATATGTGGAGCAGAGTGCCCAGGTAGAGCAGTGAGAAATAAGTCAGATGTAAACTGTTACTGTTGTGAGCCATGGATACTTTGGGGTCATTTGTTACCCTGCATGACAGAGCCTGTGGTGACTGATACACCTGTTCACATATTTCCAAGGATTGTCCTGCCCGCAGTCGCTCCTTACCTCCAGGTCTGCCTCGACTTTCATGGCTGAGTTGTCATAGCTTTCATTTTTTCCTTGACTGCCTTGTCAGTGCCTTGAGGGCAAGCAGTGTGCCTTACACTTGCTTCCTCATACCTAGAACCATCTACACATGTGCAAGGTTCTTAGTATATGAATGCCTATTGAGTTTTTGATCACTTATTCTCTTTATATCAGTGAGGACATTTCTCTGAGATCTTGAGCAGCAGGCTCTGGGCACTCTTTTCCACCTCTTCCTTCTCAAAACCACAAGCTGCACTTTCCTCTCTCTGGCCATGTGCAGCAGAGACAGTGGCGAGTCTTGTCTCTCAGGGCTAGGGGCAGTTAGTAAAGAGCAAAGAGCCCAACCACCAAGCCCATCCATAGTCCCCTCCTTGTACCTCCATGGCCTCCCATCCAAGTCAATATCAAGCCTTAACATCTGGCACTTTAGCTGCCTCACCCCAAATGACAGAAGGCTGGGCCAGGGCTGTTTAGGTCTCACCCGGGAATCTAGGTTCAGTGGTTATAGTAGAAGAATGACTAGTGAATGGGGCTGAGACTTCTGGTCTGTCTTTAACACTGCTTTGAGGGGAGTAAAAGGCAGGGCCAGGAGTAGGGTGAGGCCAGTGAGATGCATAGGATTCAGATTTAAGGAGGAATTCACTGTTGGGCCATGCAAATGCCAACTTTGCAGTTTCTTAAACTTTGTGCCTTAGATGACTCATCCTAGTGCCAACTCTGTGAAGGGACAATGAGAGGCACAGGGGTGCCAATTTAAATAAAAGGGTAATAGGAAATTTGGTGTGAACTGAGGGATAAAACCTTCCTGTTCAAACACCTCTCCCAGCATTTTACAGGGGCTAGACACCCACTTAAGCCTGATTTGTTTTTCTTGTGTTGGCTTTGGAATGTGCAGCTACCTATGAGAATGTGAACATGCCAGGACTTGCCCTCAGCAGCTACCAGCTAACCCTTAATGGAGGGTGGTCACTGAGGGGTTTGGACAACAGGGCACAATCTAAGACTCCTTGGTCAGGGGGTGGGGGTGGGGGTTCCTGTGGGATCAAAGTGACTCTGAAAGGGAGAGGAAAGCAAAAACCAAATATGGTCATGTGGCTGTTGGGCCAAGGTTGCTGGTCACCTGCCCCAGAGCACGGCTCTGAGGGATACTTCCTGATCTAGGGAGAGATGATGGAAGGCGGGTTTCACATAGACACTGGGAGGGCTCCCAACCCCAACCTCAGGTCAAGGTCTTTGGCCCCACAACTGACATTTGTCAGTGTTGAGCTCACCCTGCCATGTCCATGTGGTAGGGTAGGGCGGAGGGCTCTCTGGGGCAGGCATTGGCTCTGCTCTTCTGAGTTCTATCTTCAGGGACTAACTCAGTTCCCAGCACTCAGAGAAAGAGAAAACTCCCTCTCAGCCCCTCTGCAGTCACATCCACTGATGTATAACATCAAGTTAAGACAGAGGAAGGGAAAAGGGAAGAAAAGTTAATTTAAGGGGGAAATTATCTCTGTTCTCTGCTAATAGAACCTGTAAATTAGGGCATTTAATTACCAGAGACAATTTGTTCATTTTGGAGGCTAATATTTACATTAGCGACTGCTTTGAAAGCATGAAATCTGATGAATTGGCAAAACATTTTTACTCCTTTTCCCCAAATTAATCAAACGAGCTGCGATCAGGCTATTTATAAGTCTAGTTAAGTATATCTCCCTAGTGAGGGATTCTTCCCCCCCCACCTCCTTCACATTTTGTGAGCTCTCTCAGATATTCAGCTTCTCACCTAGATACTCGGTAGCAGAGGATCTCAGTGGGAAGGTGTTTGATCTATTTCTATATTTAATGACACATTTCATCATAGCGGAACAGAGCATTGTACCATCTTTGTTGAAATTCTATTTCAATGATAATCCCTTCCGTTTTGATAACCCCTGGTGACTTCCAAGGCGCTGTTATGGAAAAGAGCTCACTTCCAATAACGGTTGGTGAAAGCCTCAACTTCAGACCATGATGCTGATGATGGTTCAGTTTAGAGGGGGGGCCTCCCCCTAAAAGAGCTTGGTTGGTAAGAAAGCATTCATCTGGAAGGTGAAGAGGCTAATGAGTGGACTCAGGATGAACCTAAGACCAACTTCAGAGCAAGGTCTCTCTCCACCACCTACTGTGATGCTGGCCATTCTGGTCTCAGACGCTGCTGGTCCTGGCTAGTGACCTTGATGGCGACCTAGTCTATGATGACTACCTTTGCTCAGCCAGAGGCATTGAGAGAGGCAGCAGAGGTTGCAGCCTCACTTTCCTTCCCCACTAGTCACTCTTCTATTAGACATAAGAGCCTGCACTTGTGTATGGGTCTTAGGGCTAGAAGGACCCCAGAGAACTCTTCTGGCCCAGCTCATGACTACTAGGGATAAGGCAGCAAGGGCCCAGGAATGTTAGGAGACTTGCTTCCGCAAGTCTTCATATATCTGAGTCAGGGAGAGGGAAGGATTCTAACCTGTGGCCTCCTGGTGTCAGGGACCACACCAGCTCCTGTCAGCTTACAGTGAGAGATAGAGGACGAATCTTTGTACAGAGAATGGGGTTGCCTCTTATTCTGCACAATAGTGTCAGTGTTTGCGTCCCTCCACATGTCCTCAAGGTGATGGTGTTAGGAGGTGAGGAATGAAGTCAACACAGTGGAGTCCTCATGAATGGGATTCATGCCCTTATAAAAGAGACCCAGAGAGCTTGTTCACTCCTCTGCCATGTGCAAGTATGACAGTCTGTGGACCAGGGAAACAGGCACCAAGTTTATTGGCATCTTCATTTGAATTTTCCAACCACCAGAGCTGTGAGAACTTTCTGTTGCTTAGAAGCCACTCAGTTTATGGCTTTTTTTGTTGTTGTTATAGCAGCTGAATGGACAGAGACATTCTTCATGGTTCACTTCCCTTTGAGAAGTTTCCTTGCTTCTATGCCCTGCTCCCCTTTCCATGTTTTGCCCCTAATTTAGTTATACAAATCCCCTCTTACTTCTAACTAGGTCCAGGTGAACTATTTAGATGTGACTTTGTTAAAGGTATGGCAATAACAAAAGAGGAGGAAGAAAACAGAAATGAAATCATGTAGATAAGACTAGATTCATTCATCTTTGCTTGGAATCCTCTAACAGGGCCCCTGCCTGCCTCTCAGCCCCCTTCACAGGCAGAAGCCAGCTTTCCCCTCTGCCATCTGGATGCTACTTTGTGCATGCCCAGGTTCCTGTAATGTTACACCTGGAAAAGAGAGATGCTCAGGAATGGTGAAGCGCTCACCCTCTGCCTTAGAAAATACTGTCTGGCATGGATTCCAATCACTTTGTAACACGATTTTCTGAATTTCAGAGCCTAGAAAGCTACAGCCTATATTACTAAGACTTCCTAACAGCCAAGGTACTGATTGAGAATGAAATTCTGTCCGCTTGTGTCAAATTTGCAAGGTAGAGCTAAGGCTAGAGCAGTTTTCCAGAAAGTTTGGCTAATGCTACAGGAAACCTGGAGTAAATAGACACCTTTTGCTGCAGGCAGAGGCAGGTACAAACTCTAGCTGTGAGGTTATTGAGGTGCAGCTGAGGCCAAGGCAGCAATGGCCTCCTCAGCCCTGGCTTGCAGCTAGAAGGACATGCACTGACATGCAATTGGTCCACAGTGATTCCTGCCTTCTCCACAGCTGGTCGGTTGAGCATTGTGCATGCTGAGGGTATCATTCCTAGAGATCTAGCCTAGAGTACACTCTGGCAGCCTTTGAATAATTTTGCAAGTATAATTTTCTTGTCTTAAATTATTTTTCTATTTAATATAAATAGAATAATTTCTGTTTCATGCAGGAACTTTGGCTGATATTCTCATTTATTTTGCTAAAGCTTGCTTTTCTGACTAAGGTCACTTGCCTCCCAATATTTACTTCAGAAAAGTGTTTGTCATTTTTTTCCCATCCCCAAGGATGTTGCATCTTTTAACCTGAGATGGAAGTGGGTGGGGTTATGGCTTCTTTAACAGGAAGTTTCTGTCCCTTGTTGCCCCAACAAATTACAGTTCCTCAGGGATGTGCCCTAGAAGTTGGAGGCCCAGCAGCCACTATGTGCTAATAAGTAAGAAATGTTCTGGGCTCCAGGGCCTCTCTTGTCTAGAGAGCTAATGTCCTGAGGCATCAGGCCTAAAGTTGCTACATAGTCAGGACCCCCCCAGATCTTAATGGGGTGAGCTCATAAATAAAGCTAATAAAAAGCAAGGAGGCTAGCTTTGAAAAGCTGGTTGGAAGCCGGTGTCCTGGGCAGAATTTTCAGGGAGGTGGGTGAATAGAGGTCAGAGGGTATCATAACCTCCTGGATTGTGAGAGGGCACAAAGGATAGAGTCACCACCCAATTATACTTAATAACAGGCTACACATTTATATTCCAATTAGTACTTTCATGTTCTAAATTACTTACAGATTGTGTGTCAGACATAATAGCACTTAGTAGCTTACAATAGTAAGTATTTATTATAGCATGCAGTTTCTGAGGGTGAGGAATCTAGGAGCAGCTTAGCTTAGGTCTGCAGCAGGTGTTGGCCAGGGCTACAGTCATCAGAAGGCTGGGCTGAGCTCAAGTTCCACTGCTCAATTCATTCATGTGGCTCTTCCAGGAGACTTCAATCTCACTACATGGGCCTCTCATGTCACCTGATTCCCTCCAGAGCAGAGGACTTGAGAAAGAGAAGGAAACAGGAAGAGGAAGGGGAGAGAGAGAGAGAGAGAGAGAGAGAGAGAGAGAGAGAGAGAGAGGCTGTAGTGTTTTTTATAATCTCAAAAGTGCCACACCACCCCTTCTGCCACATCTATCGGTCACATCATACACCCCTGGTATAACATAGGAAGGGGAACCTACTAGGTTTGAGTGCCAGGAGGTAGGATCACTGGAGACCATCTTGGAGGATGGCTACCACTCACTCCTGGTATTTTTTGCTAGGGCCAGGTAACTACATGTGTCATGCACCGTAGAGGCTAATGGGCAGCACAGGTCAGAACTCCTCTGACTCCTAAGCTAACAATGAGAGCTGACCAATAGATCCCAGTTTACAGTTTCGAACTTGATGGCTAAAGAAATGACATATTTCCATTCTTAAAATATTGCAAATTGGATATTAGATTTTGTTTTTGTGATTGGAAGAAAAATATTTCTAAATCTGAAATGATATTTTAAATACATTCTTGAGCCCAGGGAGTGAATTGTTTAGCTTCTGTTTGTCTATGGCAGGTGTTGATGGTGACCCTATATGCCCTGTGTCCTTGGGTATTTTCCACCTGCTCTTCAGATCAACTCTGTCCTCTCTTGTTAGTTTTTCCAGGAGGCAAAGCACAAGATATCAGCCCATTAAGATAACTTTGGAACCACTTAAGATGGGCTATTTCAAAAGGTACCAAATTCCCTGATCTTATAACTGAGCCATTTAACTAGATCATCCTGTAAAGAGAAAATGCGTTAAAAATACCAGTTAATTACTTTTTTTAATTCTCAAGGCACAAATAAGTCCCAGTTAACTGTCTTTGCACATTTATATATTTAGACACCAGGGTGTGACTCTATCACAGTCTCAGTGAGCGGGCAGGCACAGCAGCAGAGGACAACTGGCTGAAAAGCGACGAGACTGGCTCCTTTGGTAAGTTGGAGACTCATTCATCTAAGTCCATTGCCACTTACCATAGGGTACGTAGGGTGAAAAATCTTAGGAAGAAAATCCTTGAACCAAGACATTCCCATCCTTTTTTACAGGATACTTACTGCTGGCCTTAGCAACATGATGTTCCTTGACCAGAAATGTCAACACTCAGAAATATCAACTAAGCCTCAGTCCTGCCTTGATACATCATATGTATAAAATTCCAAAGCAGATTCAATTTACTCCTTGCAAGCAATTAGCATTAAAGAACTTCAGGGAATAAAATCTTTAATAAAATTGTAAAATCTTAGAGCTAACAAATGGTAATCTCCCCACTCCCGAGGCATTTGGAATTTGGCGCTGACAATATGACCAAAGGCCAGCACTGAGAGTGCCTTTGACAGTCCACCCATATCACATCAAGTAGGGAAGATGGAACGGGTTTACATGGGCTCATCGGCTACCTAGACATTTCACTTTTTTGAAATCTAGCTACGTAGGCGTCCCACATGTTTAGAACCAAATATATATGGAGTTAATGAATGAGTACGTGACAAATCAACCCAAAAAGGTTCACCTGTTGATGCCAGAAATTCAAGCCCTTTGTCCATGGGGCAGGCCTTAGGTCTTATCTCAGTATCTGGGTCCCTTTACTTTTTGCACCCCCAAAGGAAGATGAGTTATCTGGTTTCTGCATAACCAGTGGATTAGAGTCAGTGAAGCTGGAAGAGGAGTTGCTGCTAGAGGTAACCATGAACAGTAGTGGAACACAATGGGGACGAAAGAGGCTAGACTGACAGAAAGCGGACATGATGCCTGTAGCCTGAGATCATAAAGAGAGGGACAAGCAGCCTTAGCAACTTTCTTGATTTCTGAGCGAGCTAGTGTATTATAGCTCAACGCTAAGTCACTTATTCATTCTTTCATCCAAAACACATTTGAATATTACAGAGGTGTTAGCAATGAGGAAATGAGACACCATGTTGGGTGAAATCTAAGGCCTTGTAGTTCTGTGGTTTTGGAAATACTGAGCATTCACATGGAAAATTCATTGCTGTAGTTTGTGTCCCCTCTAAACTTATACTGAAATACAATCCCATGGTAGTCATATTATGCAGTGGGGCCTTTAGGAGATGATTAGGCCACGAATGGACTAGTGTCTCCTAAAAGAATCTAACAGGGAGAGTGTTGGCTTCCACTCTTTTGCCACGTGAGGCCACACCATTTGTGCCCCTTTTGCCTTCTTCCATGTGAGGATGCCACTGCAGGAAGATGCCATTGATGAAACAAACACCAATCCTGCCAGCACTGTGATCTTGGACTCCCAGTCTCCAGAACTGTGAGAAAATAATTTCACCTCTTTACAAATTGCTCAGCCTCAAGTACAGTGGACCTTCAAGTCATGACTAGCCTGACATATGAACAACTTGGTTTAATCAGGTTAATAGAAGATCCATCTGCCTTTTGTTATCTATAGCGTGTACCCAGGTAAACATTCAGATCTCAGCTGTGTTGACTTAACAACCAACCTGAGTTACAACCAGCTCTCGGGAACTGATTGAGTTCATAAGTCAAGGGTCTACTTTATTTTGTTACAGCAGCACAAACACACTTGGACTCCCATTCCGAGCATTCTACATTCTCTGATTCTATTTCCAGGTTTTGCTAAATAAAAAGCCTAATTTGCATTCATTCTACTCTGGAAAGAAGGCAGGGAGCTTTATCTGCTTTAAGGATTTCAATCTTGATGAGTGTAACCAAGGAAGTGTGATGCTTACGTGGGTCCATGACCTTTCTGGAGGGATGGAGAATGAGGAATGGCCATATCTGTCAGTGGGGCTGTGGATGAGTGAAGGAATTGAGTTGTGATTTTAGGATTAGAGCACAGGGAGATAGTGAGTGAGTCAGAGCCTCCTGGGAAGATAGGTAAGAACATCCCAGAGCAACAGTGGTCCCCAAGTCTAAACCTTTGCCATAGTTTTGGTGGAATTAAGAAAGTGACAGCCCATGAGTATGGAAACACCAAAAGGGTGTCTCCTTTTAATGGCATGGAGAAGGCAGAACTAATTTCTGTGTGATAATCTAATCCTGTAAACACTAGGTAGCATAATTTACCAGAAGAACTTTGAATTTGTACTATTATAAATCACGGGGCATTCTTTTGAAGTGTCTAGATTATCACATGTAGTTTGCGTTTACTAAAAGATTTCTTTATGCACTCTGGGTCCTCCACAAATGCTGGACTTCTTGCAGAGTTATGAAATCTCTAAATTGGAAGAGATTGCAGTGAATTTATTTCACCAGAAATGATATGGGGCCCCTTGGTGAGCCTGTTGTTCAGAGCGCTACCGTGAGTGCACATGTGGGTCCAGCATGATTGCCCTCTGCCAGTCAGAATGAGGCCTCCAGCTGCACCGAGGAGCTAAGGCTTAATGAGTCAGGTTAATGACTTATCTAAGGGCACACATGGGATGGATATTTAACCTTTAAAAGAATGGCCTTCTAAAGTTCAAAGGTGGAATCAAGTGCTGGTTCTTTTTCTCTAGCTGAGTGGGCCTTACACGGAGAACAACAACTGGTCAGATGGGAGAAGTGGGTTTTGCTGTTTTTCCTGGGATCCTAGACTCTTTTGGAGGAGAAAGAGGTAGAATTATACTGTAGCTCAGAGCATGGATGCTGGAGCCTACATAATGGACAACTTAATCTAACGTCCATATTCTTTAATTTTCTCCTTTGGAGAACAGGGTCAGAAATAGGATCTACTTCAAAAATTTGTTAAGAAGATTAAATGAGTTAATACACTTGGTTAGTTACTTTTCTATTGTTGCTGAGACAAAATGCCCAACACAAAGTTAAAGGGGAAATATTTAGCTCACAGTTTGTAGAGGTTTCAGTCCATAATTCCCTGGCTCCAAGGCAGGGTGACAGAAGAGCAACAGTTCATGGCAGTGGAAGACAGCAAAAGCAACAAGAGACCTTAACAGTGTCTTTTCCCCCCTTTTATTTTATTCAGACTACTTAGGGTGGGTAGTACTCACGCCCTTAATCCTAGTGCCCTCAGGCCTAGCCCCACTGTGAATCCATCACACACTTTAGAATCAGCTACCTCTGAAAAAGCATAAGGCTTGGGGGAGAGGGGCATTTAAACACAAGCCATAACATACATGTAAAAGGATTTAAAATGATGTTTGGTACAGAGTTAAGTATTAACTGTCACTTCTAAGGAGGATGTAGTACTTTTCCTGTGTGTGTATGTGGTGCCAGAGATAGAACCCAGGCCTTTGCACATGCTAAGCAAGTGCTGTACTACTGAGCTACATCCTCGGCCCAATACTATAGCTTTTTTTGAAAAACAAATGCAAATTAATTTCTATCCAGATGTCTGTTATATAAAAATTTCCATATAGGTGACAGAAGACAAGAAATAAGCAGAGCCAGCGACTCTCTGTTAGTCATTTGAATTCAGATTCAAAATACTGACTTGAATTTGGTCAATGAATCTAGCCTGATGATATCAGCATAGATCCCAGAACTGCTGATACATGGTATGTGCCCACTAATGGCCCTGGCTTTACAGGTTACACTAATCAATACTTGACCATGGCAAAGAAACAAGTATTATATGAAGAAAAATGGATCTGAGAGCTTCCAGCTATTTTTTAATTAAAGGAAAAAAGTTTCCCTTCTAGGATCTAATGCTGATCCCAGGATCAGGACTGGAGTCATATCTCATAGGGATGACTTACTGAATATGCTTTTTTCTTTACCAATGTTTATTTCTTTGTAAATAAATCTGGCCATGCTTAAGTCTGTACTTTGTTCAGTTCGGCACACAGTTTCTGAGATTGACTGTGCATTAGACACAGTGCTAGACCCAGAGACTCAGAGGTGAATGAGCACACTTCCAGCCCTCAGAGCTCACAGCCTGTTTGGGGTGGTTGACACATGTAGGTGGAACTATGAACCCGGAGGAGGGGCACCTAACCAGCCAAAAGGGATGGAGTGGGCTTCTTGGCTTCCTAGCCTCCAACTTCTTCCACTTTCCCCTCATCAAATACATGGTGTGATAAAAAGAAAAATACGGTGAATGTTTGGAATTTTAAAAAATTTTATTACAGTAAAAGACACATTGCCATTAACCCACCTCTTTGGTGAGTATCATTAGTTGCACTGCTGTGGCTGCCTCCGTGTGCTGAATCAGTTCAAAATGTTTATCTTTCATGGTCATTTTGACTTTGGGGTCATTTTGCCAGAAGTCACACAGATCTGGTGAATAAGGTGGATGAAGAGATACCATAATGCCTTTCCTTTGGACGGCATTTGGCCACACTTCGTAAAGATACTTACAAATGAGGAGCGAGAACTGCTTCAGAAAGTGGCAAGAATGCTGAGCTAAGTGTGTTTGAAGCAAAAAGGGGGCGTATTTTGTGGGGGATTAATGGCGGTTTGTCTTTACTGTAATGAATGTCTTTGTTTAATCATTCTTGTATATCTTAGTCAAGCTTTATATCCCATTTCTCTGTTCCTCTTTTTAGTAAAACTTTTCAAAAGGTTTCTCTATACTTACTGTCTCCAATTTCTCTCCTTCCATTCTCACTTGAACATGCCCCATAAAGGCTTTTGCCTTTTTTCCACTGATATTTCTTGTCAAGTCACATTTTTCTAAATCTGCCAGTTCTCAGTCCTTGCTTATTTGAACTCTCATTTATTTGAACACAGTTGATCACTCTTTTTGCTAAAAACAGTGTATTAGTTAGGCTTTGTCACTATAGTGAAATACGGGAGGGAGCTAACTTTATAAGGAAAACAGGTTTATTTAGGTCACAAGTCTGAAGGTTTAAGGACATGGTGCCTGCATTGGCTCAGCTCTGGACTTTCTCAGCTGCATCACACGATGGCAGGTAGCAGTAGTGGGAGTGCATGTGAGGGAAAGCAGGGAGAAAACAAGAGAGAGGCTGAGTGGGGCCAGGCTCAGGTTTTTATAGGAACCCCTGTTAGAAGTACCATGAGGTCCCAAAGAACTACCTTAATCTCTTCCAAGGGCAAGACTTTGATGATCTCTCACTAGGCTGTGCCTCTGAAAGATTTTATCGCCTCCCAATATTGCCACCCTGAGGACCAAGTCGTCAGCACATGAAACTTTGGGGGACAAAACATATCCAAACCTTCCTTCACTTGGCCTCTAGGACAAGCTGGATGGGGATATTCCTTCATCTGCTCCTGTTTTTCTTCCCACTGTACTGGCTGCTTCTTAGTTTCCTCCTCTCTGTGGCCACTGGACTCTGGGTCCCCAAGGGTTCTGTCCTTGGAGTTCTCTATACTCTCTCCTCAGTGTTCTCATCCAGTCTCAACTGTATGCCAATGACTATGAAAGTTATTTTTTTTGGTACCAGGGATCGAACTCAGGACCTTGCGCTTGCGAGGCAGGCACCGGAACCACTGAGCTAAATCCCCGGCTCTGAAAGCTTTAACTGTAATTTGAACTACTCTCCCAAATTCAAGATTTATACACTCTACCACCTTCCAGGCATTTGTACTTGATTATTTAACAAGCATTTTAAAATTTCCATATTCCATAGTGAGGTGCTGATTTCTTTGTCCCCAAAGCTGTTCTCTTTACCATCTTTGTATTTACTCAGTGGTAATACCATCCTCCAGTTGCTCAGGTTAAAAAGTTTCTGAATCATCTTTGATTCTTTCTCTCATACTCCACATTCAAGTTGTCAACAACTACATTTATGTTGACCTAAACAATACCTCTAGAATATGACCTCTTTTTATCACCTACAATACCACCAAACCATTTTTACCTCTTGCCCAAAGTATTGCAATAGTCTTATTTTCATTGGTCTCTCTGCTTCCATCCTTGTCCTTTTTATTCTTAACATAGAAGTTTATTGAAAGATAGATCATGTTACTTCCCTGTTCTACCTTCTTTTCCCACATGACTTCCATCTCAAAGTCCAAGTTAATTCCTTACTGTGTCCTCCTGAGTAATTTTCCATTGTATGCATGTATCACATTTTATTTATTCATTCATCTAGTGATGGATACTGTGGTTGTTTTTACCTTTTGGTTATTGTGGAAAATGGTGTTGTGAACCTTGGAATAGTAGGGTCTATTTCAATTCCTTTGGGAATATACCTACAAGTGGAATTACTGAGTCATTTGGTAATTCTATGTTTAACTTTTTTTTTTCTTGAAGTTTTATGGTCAGTTTATTAAGTTCAATGGTGAAAGTTATCAGAAGAATATTCTCTTGAGAGTTATTTTTTCTTAGAAAAAAAGAAAGGAAAATTAACAGCCTCTCAGCACAGCCACAGATGCTGTGGAGCTCTCCGGAGATGGTGCATCAGCCCTCTGAGTCACTCCCTGGGCCAGCAGGGTTGTAGTCTGGGTCATCCTCAACATCCTCCAGCTCCAAGTCACCCAGTTCCTGGAACGAAGACTCATCTACTTCCACATTATTTCCAGCATCCTCCAAGAACTGGATATCAGATGTGTCAAGATTATGATCCGTTTCAAACAGCTGTTTGCCACTTAACTTATTTTTTCCTGCTTGCTCTTCTTCTTTTATCTGTTTCTTTTTAATTTCCAAGAGTTCTGCCTCAAACTTGGCTTTCCAACATAAGAAATTCTCCATTGTAACAGGGGTGCCGTGGAATAATTGCTTCTCTGCTTCTTCTGCTTCTTTTTCTTTTAGTTTCTTTTCTTCCTCTCTTCTCGTTTTTATCTGATCTACTATTTCATTTAATTTTTCTTACACTGCTGTCACTAGAGTAAAGATCATGACCACACCAAGATTTTCCTCAGCCTCTAATGCTAATAATTTTAAAATGTCGATGACATCATTATCTTCTAGGTTTACCTGGGAAAATATTTCATAAAGAGGAGCTTCATCTGGGTATTTTTCACTGTATGTAAACTTGAGGGTAGTCTGGACAGTTTCATCATTTTCTCCAGCCTCAGATGTCACAGTGATGGTGAAGCTGGGTGGATTTTCTGATAATACTGTGAAGGAGTCGGGGTAGATGGACTCCAGAGCCTCCAGCTCGTTTTGCTGCTCCTCACTGTAGTCTGTCATCGCGGCCCTGGCTGCTGCCCATGGAGCACACTGACGCTCAGGCAGCACGCCACAGCCGAGTCCCCTCTATGTTTAACTTTTTAAGAAACTGCTAAACTGCTTTTGTGGCAGTTGTACATTTTCTATTCTCACCAACAATGTGCAAAGATTCCAAATCTCCAGATCTTTGCCAACACTTATTTCTGGTTTTGATAGCTACCTCTGCATAATGTTTATCATTAAAGGAGTCAAACATTCTCTGGTCATCATGCCAGCCACTTCCCAGTTCCTTCATATGGAATACCATCACCAGTCTGCATGGGTCACATGCTGTCTCCTTAAAGGTCCCCACTAGCCACCCTACTACAGTTGTACCTCTTCTTTGCTCTAATGTTTATCTACAGCACTTGCATTTTCTAATTCCCTGGTTAACATTGGTTTTTTTCTTGTCTGCTCTCTTCCACTCTGTGAGGGCAAGGATTTTTTCCTATCTTGTCACTGCCCTATCCAAGTGCCCAGAATAGTGCCTGGTCTTTAAGGGACAGGCACTATGGTAAAAAATAATTATGAAATGAATGAATGATGTCAGAGCTGTGACTTAAAGGAAGAGTTGGCTACACTAGGTAGGAAGGGAAGGGGAGAGAATGTGCAGAGAGAACATGTGGATAGCTATGGATTGGATCAGCTTAATGAAGTGCACGACATGCTCCTAAGAGGCAGAGACCCCCAGTCACCAAATGTGTCACAGCAGTTTCTCTGCATCCTTTCAGTTATCCTTTGTCTCACTTATATTCTTTAGCCCTAAATTTGGGATGCTTTAACTCAAGTCCTAAATACAGAAAGTTTTAACCCCAAACCCTTGTCTTGCAACTCCTGTTGTCCCCTCATGGAATCAGAATTCCAAGAGGCCTGAGGAAGCTGGATGGAATCATAGTGATGTGAGTCAGGCTCGCAGTTAGTGGTGATGAGGCCAAGTGCTGAGAAAGTTTGCCTGCCCTCTTCTCATGCTCTTTGCTTCCAGCTCCACAAAGAAGAAGCTGGACTGCGGAGTTGGTGGGACCCGAGGGAAGGCAGAAAATAAGGAAGGAGAGGAAGAACAATTGGTATTTCCAGTCAGTTTTCTGAGCCCAAACTTTGCTGGAGGGCTTTCTGGGCTCCAAAGATACTATTTGAATGGAGCTTCTGGAGATGCACAATGTTCCCTACGACACCCAGAGGCAGTCCTCTTCCTGCCCTTTATCCCTCCACAGACAGGGAGCACATGGATCTGAGTGACTTATTTTGCAGCAACCTGCAGCCACCCTTGCTTCTGGCCTGACCCATTTTTTCCACCTACAATGTGACTCTAATAATCCCCACTCTGCTCTCCATCTTGCCTAGAGGCTACTAGAGTTCATTAGATTAAAAAATCTATAAACTACTTTGAGTACCTTGGAGGTAAGTGCTCTATAAGTACAATGTAATAATAATAATGCTACAATAATTACCTTGATTAATTTATGCATAACACAGAAAAAAGATTCTTAATTAAGAAACATTCAAACAGCATGAACACAGGCCCCATATACTGGAAAGTAATACCACCAGCAGGGATTCTAACTCTGGGCCAGATCGACAAGGATAATGAGTCACCCATCCTCATTCAAGAGACCTCTGAGCGACGTGCTGTGGGCAGATGACTATGCTCTGTGGCCAATGGATTGCAGAGGCAGACAGTAAAAGAGAAGTTTGGTGTGGCAGTTCTATGAAACAGAGTTCACCTGTTTTATAAACATAGAACTAAGTTTCACCTGGTGATACTGTTATTGAGCTGCAAGTATTTAAGAACCAATGGGAAGCCAGATTGTGACATCAATAAAATGAATTAGTTTTAAAAATAGTGAAAACGCCCTTGTAACCTTTGCTGCCTTGTGCATGCCATGTTGTTTCTCCTCTGCGATGCCTCTGCCACCCTGTCTTGGAGCCAGCTGACTATGGACTGAAACCTCTACAAACTATCTTGCTTGATGCAGTTTGGAGGATAATCAGTATAGGATAAGAGTAAAAGAGACTCACCAGGAAGTAGTTTGGTAGTCAAGGCACTGAGAAGCTGCTGCAGCCACGATTAAAGGTATCTGCTCACTGCCCACACTGGCGGAAGAAATCTGTGTCACCCACATGATGCTCATTTTACTGACATGCAGAATACAGAAGTTGTGGTGTCAGAAAAACCTCCATCTAGATTTTAAAGGAAGGCATGAGAGAACAGAAAACGTGCCTCTAAGAGAGCTGGCTGTGAATCTATGAAAATGGAGGCAAAGGTGCAGTGGAGACCCCAGGAAGTCTGAGATTTCACAAGTGTGGTACCTCTCTTGAGAAAAACTGCAAACGGTGAGTAAAGCCAGTCCAAGAGAGAGGCTGCCCCCATCAAAGCCATAGGGATGGCATTGCCCAAGCCCTCTGGAGCTCACATCTCATCGCCTAATGCCCCCAATGCCAGACATATAGCTATAGGACTTAATGTTTGCTTTTTTGGCTTTTGGTTTCAGTTTGGTCCTATTGTTTTTCTAGCCCCTCATTCATCCTGTGATATTTTACCATGGGATTACACAATGTGTTTTGTAGAGGTTCACAGCTAGAGTTTTCCTTGTGTCTCAAAGAAACATTGACTTGGAGTTAAAAAAATGCTGAAACTATCGAGACATTGAAAGCAAGATTACTGTCTTCTAAGTTGTGCACAAGATAGAGATAACGTGTTAGGTGGAATCATTAACTGATGTTTATTTGGAGATTAAGTGTGATATAAAGAGATGGTGTAGGTGTCAGTCGACAAGGGGTGCAATGTGGTTGAGCTTAATCGTGTCTCCTAGACTGCCTTGGAAGCCAGCTGTTAGTCACACGCACTTCTGAGTGTGTCCGTCGGTCATGAAGCACGACTTTGGATACTACAAGGGTCCCTGGCCCCTTCCTTTCTCACGTTCTTCTCCTGCTCTGCTTCCCAGCAGCCATGAGGCAGAACCATTGCTCTGTCACTCCCTTCTGCCATGACATTTCCGCCTTGGCGCCAGCAGACCATGGACTCAAGTCCTCTACAACAGTGAGCCAAGCAGCCCCTTTACTCCCTTAAGTTATAGGTGTCAGATATTTGTCCCAGCGAAGCAAAGCTGACTAATATAGTGGCTCCTTGAAAACTTAAAAACTAGCCTCACCATTTAACTCAGCAGTTCTACTTCTGGGAATATGTGTAAAAAATGGAAAGTAAGATTTAAATAGACAGTTGTACACAATGTTCACTACAGTCTTATTCACAAGAGCCAAAAGCTACAGTCATCACTAATGTCCATTGTGGGTAGAAAGTAAAATGTAGTGTAAAAACAATGGAATATAACTCAGCCTAAAAATGGAATGAAATTCAGATATGTGACGCAATATACATGAGTCTTAAAGACATTGTATTTAAGTAAAATAAACCATACAAATAATAGTACATTTCGAACTATTTTATTTACATAAAATAACTAAAATACTGAAATTCATAAAGTCCAAAATAATAGTAGCTATTAGAGACTGGTGGGGAGAAAACCGAAGGTTATTGTTTAACAAAGAGCTGCTATTTGGAATAATAAAAAATCTAGAGTAAGATAATTGTGATGATCAATACAAAGATGATACAACAATATAAAAGTACTTCCTGCCACTAAACTATATTCTTACAAATGTTACAGTGATAATTTTTGCATTCTTAATTATTTTATAATGAATTTTTAAATATGTGGATTGAGTGTGATGATAAATATGGAGACCTCAAAAAGCTAGGCTTAGAGGTCCAATTTGACCCAGCTATTCCACTGCTGGGGATCTTCCCAAAAGATTTAAAAGAATCATACTACAGTGATATATATGCACCCGTGTCTATAGAGGCACAGTTTGTAATAGCTAAAACTTGGAAACAGCTCAATTCCCCATCAACTGGAGACTAGAAAAAGAAGATGTGGTTTTTTTATAAAATGGAGTACTACTCAGCCATAAAGAACGAGAAACTAGCCAGGAATTTAGCTCAGTGGTTCTGGCGCCTGCCTCAAAAGTGCAAGGTCCCGAGTTCGATCCCTGGTACCAAAAAAAAAAAAAAACAAAGAACGAGAAATTAGAGACATTTATCACTAAATGGATGCACATTGAGGACATACTCTTAAGTGAAATAAATAGGATACACATGTGTAAATACTGAATATTTCTCTGGTGTGAGAAGCTGAAAGTGTAAATAACAATCAAAATGTATAACAGTCAATGGGAAACAGGAAGAAAAGGTCTAAAGGGGAGGAGGAAGTGGAAGGAGTAGGGGAAAGGAAAGAAGGGAAGGGGAAAATATGAGAAAAGAAAAAATGGAAACAAAGTCTTTGCAAATAGGGAGTGGTGGAAGGGTTGAAGGGAGGGCAGGGGAAGGGAGAAAAAATAAGAACCAAGGTATATCATGTAAAGGTACAAATTCCCAATGATGAATGTCATCATATTGTATACCTAAAATGTACCAATAAATTTCATGGAAAAAAAATAGTCAAAACAAGGATTCATGGCATAATCTATGGGTGAGTGTAGATTTAAGCTGAAAGTGCCCCTCCTTTTACTATTCAGGTCCCTAAGAGCTGCTAGTGAAGAGAAACACTGGTCTGTTAGATGGATCAGGATATGTTTTAATGACCATAAAGATCTTCCAAGATTTAGCTCTTCTAAGATGATATGCAGCATACCATAGAGATTTTAAAAATTAGTTTAGTATCAGGACAACATCCACAAATCCTATGACCTGTCTTCTCTTTGTTCAGCCTATAGTCAGTCTTCCCAAGCAGAGGATTTAAATGGGTCACTTTGGAGCATTCAGTGTGAAGTAGCTCTGCATGGCTGAATACGAGCCAGGTTATTTTAGGGACTCCCTGGTGCCTGGGTCAGTTGTTCTTGCTTTAGCCTTGGACATGGATCAGGTTTTCTATGGCCTGGGTGGCAAAGGTGACTTAACCAACAAAATGTCCTTCAGGAGTTCTAATGCCCTACTTTATGGGAAGGAACTGACTGGCAAGCTACCTTTTTTGACAGTAATCATATGTTTAGTGACTAGAGCCCTTTCCTTTAGCCTGTCCTGTGCAATTTCCAGCTCCTTTTTCTGAGGAAAGCTAGAGGGTCATATAGAGGCTGAGATGGGAGAAGTGATATCCTCTTTTAACAGCTACACAGAAATAGAAAAAGTCAACCTACAGGGGACAGAAATGGCTGATGTAGGAGAAAAGAAGTATATGCAGTGTGTGTGTGTGTGTGTGTGTGTGTGTGTGTGTGTGTGGTCTCAGATGGAGTGGAGAAAGAATTACATAAAGCTGCAAGATTCAAAAAAAATTTTGAGGTCATACATAAGTGCTGCTTACTCAGATTGCTTTCTTAACATCTCACATAGAACTGGCACTCCTGTAATAAAGAAACTTATTATTTTAAATCTGTGCGAGCTAGCTGGGCAGAGCAAGATGTAACAATGTGGGTTTTCACAGATAGGGTGCAGCAGGAACCCTCTGTGTGAAAAGATGAAGCAGTACCAACAGAAGGTTAGAGGGACATAGGATGGGAAAGTGACACAGATACATTTATCTACCTGAAATTTATGTAGGTCAGCTTTCCTTTTCTCTCTTAAGGGCCAAAGCCTTTGGTTACTCATTGCCCACAGTAAGTTTGGCTCCACGGAATTGCCAGAACACATTGAAACTCGGTTTACTCTGCCTGCAGCTTGGTGGGATTGGGCCATGTAGGCAAAGCACTCAATTCAATCAATCTAATAATTGATACAACTTCCCCTGTGCTGGACAGGTGCTTAGTTTATGGGAGTGAATGAGATACAGCAGTGGTCTTTAGCAATATATAATATATTTAGTGACTGTAAGCCATAACTGGTAGATTGCAGTAGTGTTCCCAATTCTTGACCATTCTGTGTATCGACACACTTTCCCATATAACTTTGTATGGCCTTTTCATCGAGGACAAATGACCTACCCCACCAGACACTGGATTCAGTCATATGAATAGCAATATAGCAAATAAGACACTGAAATGGGCTTTGTATTTGCTTACTTTTCTGAGCTGTTGACATCTGCCTGGCAACCTGCCCTTCTTGGCCTGTGTCTTAGTTACTTTTCTGGTTGCTAAGACAAAATACCTGACAGCCAAAGCTCAGCCAGTCCCAGCACCTGGAAGGAAGCTCCCCTGCCTCCATCCCAGACTCCCAGGGCAGAGAAGCTCAGCCGGTCTGAGAACCCAGAAGGAAGCTCCCTGCCTCCATCCCAGGCTCCTAGGGCAGAGAAGCTCAGCTGGTCCCAGCACCTAGAAGGAAGCTTCCCTGCTCCCATTCCAGGCTCCTAGGGCCAAGAAGGGGAGCCGGTCCCAGCACCCAGAAGGAAGCTGCCCCACCACCATCCCAAGCTCCTAGGGCAGAGAAGCTGAGCCAGTCCCAGAACCTGGAAGGAAGCTCCCCCGCTGCCATTCCAAGCTCCTAGGGGAGAGAAGGTGAGCTGCGTGGGTGCCAGAAGCACCCCCCCCGCCGTGGAAATGAGAAAACACATAAGCAAGGCTCAAAAATAGAGTTCCAGATCACCTACAGCAACCCCAAAGGGAAACGAAATGGAACAATCTGATACTCAACCACCTGGACTCTCTGAACTGGCAACAAAAGAGGATCTGGGAAAAATGAAATCAGAAATAATTACTCAGATAA